>RJWT010003581.1:0-35997 GCA_004365215.1 Cuniculus paca | reverse complement strand
ATGTACCATGTTCATTGCTTTGTTTTGATTGACTTTACTCTGTTTTGTTTTGTTTGGTTGTATTCTTTTCAAAAAAAAAAAAGAAATGTGCTTAAGTTCACAAAGCTGGAAAGTTAAAAAAAATTGAAATCATGTAATTTAGCTTCATATTCTGTGCTCTTACCAGATATGTCACACTTATAGAGCAAAAATGTTTAGTGTATATTTCCTAAATGAATGACTATAGAATGGATAAATCCACCTAGAATGTAGAACAGATATTTTGCTCATGCATCTTTGCTAAAAGATTTAATGTGATTTAACACAGAACATAATTTTACTCAGATACTTGACATCAAGTTCTTTTGTTGGCTGCCTCTGACTAGCATTTTATTTCACTCAGATCACTTTTAATATTTAGTTACTAGGAAGGGTTTCTGGTAGATATTCATTTTCAAGTCAATAAAATGTTTCTGTGCATTTGTTTATTCGTTATGCAGCATTGCATCGGTTTCTTTTGCTTTTTTGTGTTTACTTTTAACTATTGTAATCTACTGTAGCAGATACCCTTCATGGTAGAAACTTAGAATAGTGCTCATTTTCTTTAATCAATTCATAAATTCCTTACAGACTACAGAAACAAAGAAAAAATTTTAATTAATGAAAAAAATGTATTATTCAACACTTCTACTTTAATTTTGGAGGGAAAATTTTCTCTTATTGAAACCTGAAACTGAATACAGCATTAGTATCACATGGAATAAAAAATAATTTTTTAAATACTACGTTCCTTTGCATTAACTGGCAATGATACTGTTAATGGCCTGTGAATCTTTAATTACAGATAAATGCTCATGTTCATGTCTGTCCTCCGGGCAAAAAAGGCAAACACATTATACCCGAAGAGAAGCAAAGAAATGAATTTATGCTTTAATGAGCTGTGGAGTCTTATTATTCACTTAATATGATGTGACACTTTGACTTTGTACTGGAAACAGACTGGGAATACAAGGTCCAATTTGTATTTGGGGGAATTGTTTACTCTGAAAATTTAGCCAATAATTTGTCATTTTTTCTTTCATGTCTTCAACATTTCCTTTCATTGCTATTTCTTTTTATTTAATTAGTTTAAAGTAATGACTTGAAAATTCAACATTAATTTTGCCTCTAATCTTAAGGGAAATTATTCATGGAAAAAATCTCGTTGTGTCATTTTACTGTGGCACTGTGTTTTGCTATCCATAAAGGAACAAGCAATCTCAGACTTAACAATTGACCCAAATGATAATGACCTGTCCATCTAATGAGTACTTTTCACTAAACTGCACTGCCAGATTTAATTGAGCATTTAATTCATAGTTTGTCATTCTATTAGTTGCTTGATTTATATCTAATCCTCACACCAAAGCTAGAAGGTAGCATTGATTTAAATAAGATGTCAAAACTCATACTTCTGAAAATAAAACACCAAGTATACCTACTAGTTATATCATTACAACTATTGATATGGTTGCTCATGCTTTAAGTATGGTACATGTGAAAGAGAAAACTAATAATGACCAACAAAATTATGGTAGGAAAAGAAAAACTTAAATTAATTGCTATCATAAAATGTTTTAAGGTTCACAAATGTTAAGTATCCAATCAAGTTTTATTTATATTAGAAGGTAGAGTTTAAATAATAAACTATACCAGCACTCTTATAATACAGAGTAGTGCTTGAAGCTTCAAGATAAAGGGTGTATTTTTCCTTTTCCTGAGACTTATTTGACAACAGTTATAGGCCTATGTGTCTCCAAATCTAAATAATAGAAGCACTGAGAAACAAAATCAGATTAGAGCAGCTAAAAATGAATATACACTTAAGAAAAAATATAAAAAAGGTAAAATGAGGCATTTGATTCTTTGTAGATAGAATAGGAATTGTCTCCAGTTTAAAATCATGGAGAGTGATTACAGTAAAGTCTCTTTATTCATTCAAAATGTACTTGGTGCATTCTAGTCTGTGATATACTGCTGTGAACTAAGAATCATAATTGTGATAAAATGAGCCCATTCTAACCTTATGCAAAAATATAAAGAAAAATAATCCTCCAAATATTTACAGATTTCAAAATGTATTAAGTCTAAAAATAAGCAGAAGTTACTATATCATTAAATATGTATATAATAACATATATATAAATAAAATGTATGTTTGATATAATATGCAATGCAATGAAAGCATCCATGAGGAATATACATATATATAATACATAAATACATATACATATATGTATACATGTTTAACACACCAACACAAGAAAGAGAGAGAGAGAGAGTGTTTCAGAGAGAGAAATGTACAGAACTTGTAATGCCCTTTCCTTGCATGACAGAATGGAGAATGACTTGCATGAAGAAAATATACTCACTGGTTTTCATCTGAAGTTTGTACTGATGTAATCATTTATTTGAAATGCAGAGGAAAGACTAATGAATATTTTGAAAGAGTACTATTTGAAAGAGTACTATATCAGTGGTCATGCATATGATGAGTGAATTAATCTAGAAAATGTAGTTTGCTTTTGGATGTATGACGACAGATCTTAAATGTGAATGTATTCATAAACACATTTGTCATTTCATACATACTCTACTTTATAGAGTAGTATTTTCATACTGCCTCAACCACCCACTTTTACTGCTTCTAATTTATAGTCATCCATGTTACATCTCTATTCTAGCAGTTCCTTTTTGTTTAAAATTTTCAAGTCTAGTACATTTCTTTCTTTATTTGAATACTTCTTAACAGAAATAATTGAAGATTTTAATTTTTTATACCTATATCGTTTCTTTTTTCAATACATATTTTTAACTTCTGAATCTGATAAATCTATATCAATATTACCTTCAATATATACAGATGATGTAATCATCAGTGTTATTGATTTTAATAATATATTAACAAAAGATTAATTTTATCTCCTTAAAATTAATTTTATGTTTACAATTTGCAAACTCTAAGCTCATTAATGCATGCACTATTTTAACTATAATGAATTTATTACAGCAATCTACAAATTTTCTTGTTCAGTGTACGTGCTTGATACTACATTAATAGAAAACACAGTTTAAATTTATAGTGTTGATTTATAAAATAAAATAAAAATAATTGACTATATACTAATATTGGTGTCATCTGGCTTAGAGAGAGCTCAAAGAATTTTCTGTTAATGTAAAACACATGATCAAATTTTAAATTGTTCAAATTGAATATTTAAGAGATACATTCTCTTAAAACCATAGTTCAATTTATTCTGTCTATATGTCTTGTTTTATACAATGCTTAGTTTGTATTTTCTTTCTCTTCCTTTTTATGTTAAACTGAGAATTGATTTTTCTATTAAATACTATTTTTAATTTTTAATTAAGTGAATATACAGAAAATATAAATTTTATTATTTATTTCTATTATATATTTCTATATTATTAAATTTTATTATTTTCCTCCTGTAATTAACATATGGCAGAAAGTTTCTAGTTTCTTACATGCATTAAAATCTTGGTTTATGTGTTCACTTTGGCAGCACATATACTAAAATCTTGGTTTAAAAGCATAATTTATAGAGGAAACATGTTTGTAATCCAAAGCACTTGTATAGCAAAGAAAATTTCCCCATAAGATATGGAAACTCAGATGATTCATTCCACAACCCAAAAAAATTCATATAAAAATAATTACAGTGCTATACTACAATACAAAATAATAAAAACAATACAAAATATAAAGAAAGATAAACACATTGACATTTTTCAAAGTTGTTAACTTTGAAAACCTTTGTGACTGGTGTGAGGGGAAAAGACAGAGAATTATTGTATAGGAAAACTTTCACTATCACTAACAAACTCATTGATATCTATTGCCTCAATAGAATCTTTTTCTTTTCATGCAGTTTTAACAAGAAATCTGTCCAATAACACTTACTCTTGCCTCTTTTTGAGGATTTTGCAGAAATGTGACATTGCATTGTCATTAAACAAATTCATCACTCACACTGCAACAACCTTATTTAGGTGGTACTTTTCTACTAAAAATTAGCACTGATACCCACATTTTACACATCTCTGTAATCTCATTTTTAAGTATTTACTCATTTTTAAATTAACTTTATCGATACATTTTTTATATATATATGGATCATATTCAGGGCCAGGGATTTAGTTCAGCAGCATAAGCGCCTGCCTACAAACCGCAAGGTCGTGAGTTTGATCCCTGGTATAAAAAAAAATATTCATATAGGAAATGCATAGCTGTATATAATATAACACGATCTTCATTTTTCTCCATTCCCCCTCCCTCCCTTCAACACTTCATGTACTCCTTATTTACAAAAGTTTTGCTTCCATTTTTTCTTCTTTTCTTTTTTCCTTTCCCTTTCTTTCCTTCCGCTCCCACTCTCTGTTCCCTTTCCCATTTGAACATTTTCTTCCTATTTCCCAATGTCTAATATCCATTTTGTTCATTTACCCTTCAATTTCTCACACAAGAGAAACACTGTGATATTTAAACACGTGTCCTATTTATTTCTCTTAAAAGTAGGGTCTCAAAGTGCACCCATTTACCTAGCAATGTCTAGAGTTTATTTTACTTTATGGCAGATTAGAACTCTGTTTTATTTAAAAACTACATCTTCTTTATCCATTCATCTGTTGATGGACATTTGGGCTGTTTGCAAAATTGAGCTATTGCAAATTGTGCTGGTATAAATATGTGTGTACATATATCACTTGGGTATGCTGCTTTTGAAACTTTTGGGAAGATACTTAGTAGGGGAATAGCTGGGTCAAATAGAACCTCTAGTTTTAGTTTTTAAGGAATCTCTATACTGATTTCCATATTGGTTGTACCAGTTTGCACTCCAACCAACAGTGAAGAGAGTTTCCTTTTTGCCCATAGCCTCGCCAGCATTTGTTATTGGTTGATTTATTGGCAATAACCACTTTTCTGGAGCGAGACGGAATCTTTCTTTGTCATCCTCTTCAGACAAGGTCTCCTCCATAACATCTTGCTGTTGGGTAATGAACACCCACAATCCCACAGTGAGAGACAGAAGTAGTGGTTCACTTGTGATCATATGACATTTGGCATAACATACTACTGGTGTATTGCAAGACATCACTAGTTTATTGAGTTAAAATATAATAGAAATGTTTCCTTGTGTTGTGGAACATTCGCAGAACAAGTTGCTTTTAGTCCAAGGTTTTTCTGTACATCATCAAGATGACTTATTTAAAATTTTTCATATTATAGCATAAAGTTCAGTGCCTTATTTGTTTCTTGAAATAATATTTTAGTTAATAGTCTTATGAATTTTTGGTATGAAGTAATTTTCTTTTAATTATTTCAAAATTTTAATGAGGTTTCATTCTTGCAAATTAATTTATGTTGTTATCTGCAATAAAATATTTTATTAAATTATCTGCTATTTTTTCTTATTAAATTCTTTCTGACACTTTATGATAATTATGATAGCTCTTTCACTATGAGTGTGGGTTAATATATATCTTCATGTATATCTGATAATAATTATTTGGTTATTTGATATCCATATAATAATTTATAACCAAGATGTTTTAGGAATTTTCAGAGATTTACCATTGTTATATTTTTAATTCTACCTGTAGATTTTTGCCTGATAGTTTATTGTCAAGCTGTCTACTTTATACTTTTCAAGGATTTTATTCTGAAGAGCTGTCTTGATTACCTTACTTTTTTGTTTTTTTTATTCTACTTACATATTTTTAATTTTTAGTTTCCCTTTAAAGTTTTTATAGTTATTTTTAGAAGCATAGTCATTAGCATTTTATTTACATGAAAATCTTTATGAATACTGTGGATACTTTTCTACTTTGTAATTTTTTTACTTTTAAATATTTAAAATACTTACAGTTTAATGAGTTCTGTTTTGCCACAGTGTGTAATCTTTTTCTCCTTATCTCATGCCATCTAACATTTTATGTGACATTGTTTTCAATTTGTTTTATTATTTTAGATGTAGTCAAATGAATCACATCCTCTGAAATTCTCTGCATGTGCCATTCTACTTAAAAAATATATATTTCCATGCCAAGAATGCCAAGTCTTGCAATATTATTGGGGACCTAGCCAAGATTCCCAATTTCCCAAACAAGTGTATGGCAAAGACTTAAATAAATGACACAAATCGTATTATTTTTGGGCTCCAGGAGGATCAAAACCCACTAACAGAGTTCGAGACTCTGGGAGCTGAGACAGAGAATGTCTCTGGGTGGCCCATATTTATTAGGTCTTCAAACAAGGAAGGGATTAGAGTGGAAAATGCAGGAAATTGAGCAGGGTCTTGGAAGTGGTTCAAGGATTTTTCTAAGTAGCAGATTTTGTTAATTTAGAGTATTTTAGAAGAAAATCTCCAGGTGGCATCTTACTACAGGAGTCAAATGCCTGCAGCAACAGTCTTTATTTAAATTGGGGTTGGAGCCAGGTGTCCTCAGCTGTGGTCTTATCTTGCCCTTTGAGACATCTCTTTGTTCTTGGATCAACCATGCCCTGGCCTCTGCAGTCCTGCGTGTGTGTTCAATTTCCAGCTTCAATGACTTTCAACATAATATTCTTAATTTGTTTTCTATATTTAAAATGCAATTAAATCTTTTAGTTATTTTCCATCCATTGCTCTTGTTTATTCCATCTTGACTACTCATTAATTGTTGATTAATTATTCTTCCACATTTATTTGCATTGTTAGTCTTACCATTTACTCTCTTTAAATTGATACAGATACTAGAGATTATTTTCTTGTTTACTTATATTACGAGCAACCACATGCAGTTATTGTCAAAAAAGTGTTTCACCAAGAAGTGACAATTATGGTAGTCTAAATGTTGTGTCTTGCTGTATTCTTGCCCCCAAATTAGACTTTGTTTATTATGTGTATATTTTATTGCAAGCCACTCTTCTCATTTTTCAGCTTAAAAATTTTGAGATGTTTTTGGAATATTTTTCTTCAAAAGCTTAAGTATTATGTTTTGTAGGTCAAAATCTTCCAGTGATATGTTCAAATTTTAAGAAATTTAATGGCAATAATTTCAAAAGAGTTCATCCTCAAAATAATTTATTATCAAACATTACATATTTATAAATATCTTAATATAATACATCCTAAAATAATTTTATATTAATCAAATTATATTGACCTGCAATTTCTTCAAATTGTCTGTTGGTTACAGTTATGGTTGAGATAAAATTTTATTTATCAGTGATGAACATTGAAAGCATTAACTGTAGCTTGATCACTTATATTAGTGACTCAATTAATTTCCACTTCAAACCACCATGTGTAATTTTTGCTGATAAATGTTTCTAATGTTGAATAATCTTGAATATTAGAATATAACTTACTTGATTTATTAATAGTTTCTTAATGTGTTACTCTGGTTACCTTCTGTAAAAACTCAAAAATTTTAATGATATTTCCACTTTTTTTCCTTAATCATGTGACATGTCATTAATGTAATATGTAAATTTTCAAACACTATAACTGGTATTATTTTTTCTCTTCACTTTATGTGAGGTAGAAGTCATATAAATCATGAATATTGAAATATTTAACCACTAAAACAATCGAATTTGTTGTTTGGTGAAAGTCATACTGTAAATTATCGTCATACTTCAAATCGCTGTTAAGAATCATTTTATTGATTTTGTTCACCCTTGTATTCCTAAATATGTTCTCATTCCATCCTCTTTTGTGCACACATAAATACTGATACAGATCTGTATGATGACTTACGTCAGTGTCTTTGCTCAGCAACAGCACCTTAAGGCAAGACCTTCTAGTGTTGACTACTTCTGGGGTTGTCAGTGTTTGAGTTCAAACTCTAAGTACTTAAAGCCCATTGCCTCCTCTTCAGACTTCCAGTCTTCCACCTGGGACTGGATGTTAAACCTGCATATGAGGATGCCTGCTTTAACTGCACAGGACAATTACTCTTCCAGACACCAAAGAGAGAGGAAGTGAAAGTAAAGTAGGCTGCTTTCAGTAAGCTTACATTCTACTGGAAGTTATAAAAGCACATAAAAAGAAGGAATATTTTACATACTAAAAATAATAATAAGATCATATATAATAGACAGATTAATGTTTTAACAAGTAAGGAGAAAAAGTATCCTGCATATAAGCTTTGGAGATAAAATGAGAAGAGAAATCATACATAAGTCAGAAAGATATGTATCTTCAAGAAGAAACTCATACAGAATAAAAGGAAAATGATCAGAATCAGGAAGACAGACTTTCAGATATAGCAATGAGATCTGCCAATGAGGGAAGTTGAGAAGGCAGAGAAGATGAGAAAAAGTAAAAAACGTTAAGATGTGATATGCATGTGTATGATGCCCTCCAAGGAATGTATTCATTTGTTCACAAACCTACACTTATTAATTTTTATTAATTTTTTTCTAAATTTACCACCTCTTTTATGACAGCAAAACTGCCATATAACATGCAGTACTGACTAAGCATCCCTTCAAGTGCATAGGGTAAATATTAGAGCCTAAGCCTTATCCCCGCCCAATAAAAATGGGATTAATTTGGTCACTAATGTCAAGCCTTCAATATTTCTTAAGACTTCTGGCTTCATATGGATGTTGAAAAATGGCAGGGCTATCACACTATACCACCCTTTCTATGCCCACTTGAGAGAAGAGCTATATACTACAGAAAAATGACACACAGATTAAGGTCAAAATATCATCCTTTACAGTGATTAAAAATAAAACAAAATGTTGACTTATGATTTAAAGCAGGGACTGCATGAACCATGTTGAAATTACTTCCTGGCATACCTAGCTTTCAGGGACACAGTTGTCACTTTCCTTCCTCTGCCTACATGGATATAGTATTATAGGTCTTATTTTTATCTGCAAATGTTTTTGGATTGTTTTGTGTGGAAAAACTTCCCTTTTCTAACTGAAATAACTCAAATTGATCATTTTGTTATCCCAAATATGTTATTTTAAATGCTTTTCTTCTCATTTTATAGATTTGCTCACCATTTTTAATTCCTTTTCATTTACTTATATAGTAGTATCAATTACACTTTTGCTGTTTTTAATAGCTCTATAAATAATCAAGTTATTTATTAACATCAGATTTTGTACTCTCACAAAGACTCATAAAAATTATTGTTTCTAATTTTATTTTCTTGGTATATTTTAGTAAAGTATGTACTTATATATTTTTAGACTATTTTCTTGTTATTTGCTGAAATTTCTGCATATGTAGTTCTTATTATTTCTTAATCTTTGAATGTGAGGTTTATTTACTTTTTCTATTTTCCAAAATTGTACGAAGTACTTACACTTGGGTATATCAGTGAGCATCAATTTTAGGATCAAATTATATGAATGTTGAGTATAGTTCAGGTGTTTGTCAACATAGTAGAACTAGTAAAGAAACTGGTTTGTGTTCCATTCCAAGTAAAATAACTGCCTCCTAGCACTATCTTTTCTCACAATGTATTAAACGAATTTTTATTAAACAGTTATGTTTTCTGTATACTTGATGTTCTGTAGAAGTGTGATAAGACAAAATAGACATAAACTTAGATTCTAGTGAAAGAATATAAAAATACCATAAAACTTATTTAATATAAGTAGTAAGTGATGAGAAAACTGTGTATGAATAATATGTGGTTTTATTTGATGTCATTTTCCCAAAATACCCACAACTACATACCTTCCTTGTTTTTTGCTTTAGAAAGTGATGCCCTTCTTTGTTGTTAAAAGATGATATATAAAACACATGTTTTTGACTTTGGGTCTTGAGATTGTTCTAACCCAACAGCTAGCATTAAAATATGCATTTTTATGAATGGATCCACAATAAATATTTTGCTTTGTCTACCTTTACATAAGTTTTTGAAACTTTGTGCCAATATAAAAGAACTTTGATTATCCTAAATTTCTGTGCTGTAAACAGGTTCAAAACATGTAGAAGTGACCTGTGGGTCCTGTTTTTACTACAAATTTCATCTACATTCCCAGCCAATGGCCAGGTATGTGCTTGTTGGTACTCTAGTAATTTCCTAGTCAACCTCCAAATGCCCACAGCTATTGATGAAAACAATTCCAATCTTTCCCTGTCCAAATTACTGACCAATAGAATAAGTAAGCTTAACAAAATGACTTTTAGTCTACTTTGGTTTGAGGTGGTCTTTTACAGTAGTAACCAGAAGGTGGTGTTTTATGTTTTAGATGAGACCAGGAAAGTGTGACATATAAAGCTGGAAAAGCTTCTTTGATAGGCTTTTCAGCAGACCAGGCAAAAGTAGTTTAGTCTGATATTTAGGTGAAAGTTTTAGGCTCAGTAGAAACCTCAAGTGGCCCCCCTTGGGAAATACGGCTTTCAAGTGAAGTGCTCTCTTACTGTTCTTTGATCGTTTCTCATATTCACAAAACAAATATGTTTCCTAGCTCCTAACATCTTATTTGTTTTTCTATTTTATCCATGAGATGCTCTGCTGGAAATTTAATTTTCAGTAAATGTTCTACATATTTTTTTCAATGTGCATGATAGCCTACTATATTTATTTTTCTTTTCAATTAAGTTCAATTGTGGATTGTCAAGCCTTAGAAAAAGAATGGTTTTATTTTTAGTCTTTCACTTTATATTACATGCTCTCTGGATTCTTATTACCTATGCTTTACAGGTATTGTATTTCCAAAAGTGTGGCATAACTGTGAAGCTTTCCTTTATACATTAGCATAACTGGACACATCTATTTTCTATTTCAAACAAAAATATGTCAGCTCGAAGAGAGAAAACAAATTTAAATAAATTATGCAGTATAATAACATGGACTATTATTAATATGTTCATTTTGATTATATAGAATATTCTGTAGAATATTTGGGCTGAAACATTCAATTACCAAATATTGCAAATATTTTGTGCCTACAAGTCAACCATGCTTTGTTCGTGAAGTTGTCAGTATGGTAGCTGGACCTTTTTGTCCTACAATGGGACTCATTTCTGTTGAACTGACTGGCTCGAATATCAGTGTTGCCTGGATAAGGTATGTGTATGAAATCTGGTCAGAGGTCTTTTCAAAACTGAGTGATCTTGCCCACTTCCACTCATACCTATCTGCTACTGATAAACTCATCCCTCTGTTAGCACCATAAGACTCTCACATGGCTTCTCTTTTCAAGGAATGTGAGAAGTTCAAGAAGTTGATGAATTCAGACCGACAAACGCTGTTGAAGGCACCTCTAGTGTTGGGTCATGTTAACCAAAGCAAGTAGCAAACTGAGTCTAGGAACACAAACAGTGCCTAGGGACTGATTCCTGTCTACAGCGGGAGCATACTGGATATTACAGAGAAAACAAAATGGATAGAGGAAGTAGTAAAGAGTTAAGGTCATTATGTAGTCCATACAAATCTGTAAGTATGATAATTTAGTCTTCTATATTCTCCCCATCTATTCTGATCTCTAATTGCTTTTGTTTCCCAACATCACATGCATAATGTTTTCTACCACACATATTACCCAAATTATACTTGAATATTAAGGTATAAATGTTTCACTATAAATTCACATACTATCACCCTTGGAGTTAATTCAGTTTTAGTAGTTGAGTTTATTAAAATGCATGAAAGTAAATTTTGAAAAATCAGCAAGTGAGTTATAACCCATCTGGGAGTTACTTTAGTCCTATTAACTCCTCCCCACTCCTCCTAAGATACATAAATCATATCTTGTTTATGTTGCCACAAATAGAAACTTAAAGTCAGATTTTGTCAGTCCTGCTTATTAAGCAAAATTCTATATAAAGCAAAGCGTATTTGAGGTAGACATTATGTTTATTATTATCAGTCCTTGTGTAACTGTGACAAAATATGGACCAAGAAAATGGATATTTTCATACTACATATATTTTAATTTAGTAATTCATGTGCAAAAAAGAAAATATTAAAATATATGTATATATATATATAATGTACCAAAACAAATTTAATTGTAAGCAGTTTCCTAGAACATCCCATTTTAAATGTCATTTATTGCATATCAAGTGAATAAAAATTTGAATAATTATGTCATGGTCTAACTAGCATAATAATATTAATATTTCTAGATGTCAGATTTACATGGCTGAATAATGTATTTCCATTTTAGTGGATTATATGTCATTTTAAAATGTTTTTTCCTAACAATAACAAAATATGATATATTTACTCTGCCTTACACTATTTACTAGATGTCTCTGAGGCATAGTTTAAAGACGTGTTGTGTGCAATAGATGTATAAATGATTTGTTTACATTACTCTATATAAATGATTTGTTTGCTTAATGTGTTGGAAATTATTTGATGTATTATGGTTGCTGATCCTGTTGTCATCAAATTACTATAATAAACAAGATCTGTATCTAATTTAGTCTTGTAATTCTCTGAAACCAAATGTAGGTATTTTTATTTCCAATATTTTATACCTTAATAGCACTTATATCAACTTAATATTAATCTATCACAATTATATTACTTCTGTACTCCCTTGTTAAAATAGTTTTTGAAAACTTATGAAGCATTGGTAACTTTCAGAAGTACATCTACAAGAAATATGTATTTATACTCTTCAAAGACATAAGAGATGTTAATAGCATTTTGATACATTTGCATATGACTCATTTTTTTAAAAACTTGGAATATTATAAGTGAAATGGTGGATTCAGTCTTTCCTGAGTTACTACCTGGGTGTTCATGTTTATACTATGGATCAAATATATATACATATATATATATACATATATATATGTATATATATACATATATATATAGTTTTGCTGCTTTAGTATACAAGAATGAAATAATCTGCACATGTGAATTTTGGGATACGCTGGTTTTGTTAATAATTCTGTGTTTCAGTTTGGTCTCTCTTTATGCATGATGACAGAGCTTATATGAATGAGCCATTTGTTTAATTCATTTCATAAAGTCATCTAAGCTACAGTGTTTTCACTTCACATATCTAGACCTGATCTTGTTCAGTCTTATGGCACGAGTCCTTTCACATTTATTAGTGTTCTTAGTTTTCTATCACTGTGTAGTGATTTACCCTCAAAGTTTTCTGTTTGAAAGACAGTTAACCAAAGTATTAGCCTCTGCAGATAAGTATTAGTAAGCTGATTATAGGTCACTTGTAGAGCTGCAGTCATCTCAAGGATTGACCAAGGGTGCGACTCCTCCCGAGCTCCCCGAAATAGTTATTGTCAGGGTTTGAGGCCTCATAGGATATTGACCAATGGGTCCAGATTCCTCAGTGACCATTCCTCAGACTGCAACCTCAGTTCTTTCCACAGGGCTGTTCAAAATGGACACAAGGTTGCAACAATGCAAGCAAACCAGCGAGCAAGAGCCAGCTCCCTCTGTAATCTAGTAATGGAAATTTCTCCACCTTTATATACTATTCGTGTATGAGAGGGAAGTCACTGTCAACCTATACTCAGGAAAAAGAGTATTAGGCAACAAATAAATACCAGTGTGGAGATCACTGGGAATAATTCCAGATGCTACTTTACACATTGATCATTTGTGAAGTACTTTTTAAAAAACACCTTCAAATTTGAACCTTCCCAGTACCATATAATAAATTTTCATTTCTTGCCCATATAAATTAGTTAATAGTTTCACAAAATATTAAATATTTAAATATTTATTTAACATGCCCTTGATTGTCAATGTGGCTTATCATTGTTGCCATACAATTACTCAATTTTCACAATCCATTTTGCTGTGAATTATCAGTGAACACTGCTTACAAAAATTTAGAATTTAAAAATTTTAATCTGCCTTTGTTTTTAGTGTAACCTAAGTGCTATTTTTTTGTTTTGCTTATTGTGTTTTAAATATCTTTTCCTATTTATGCCTATGATCCTTTAAAAAATCACCACAAATTATTCCTTTTACTACAACACATGATTATTTCCAAAGTGGCTTTGAAATTCCTCTGTTGAAAAAAGAAAGATTGTATGCTTATCTGTCCCCTGGAGTCTTGTGTGAACCACAGAATGCTGTAAATTGATGCCATATTTATATCGGACCATGATTTTGCGTACTCCTGGCTTGAGATCTTTCTTAGGAAAAGTCCAGTGTAGGTTCTATGGTAATGAGAGGTCACATACAGAGAAAGAAATTCAGCTAACGGCTATTGACAAGATCCAGATATGTCAGTGACTGAGGCCTTCAAAAAATATCTAGGGACTTCCAGAAAGATTGTGGTACAGTAAGCAGCAGAGTAAACAGCCTGTCTGAGAGAAACAGTCCAGATGCTGAAATATAGCATCATGGGGAGGACAAGAAGTAAGGAAGTGGGTCCCCTGAACCCAGGAAGAATCTAAACAGTGAATTGAAGCACACAGAGAGAGTAAAAAGAAAAACTTCAATGAAGAAGAAGGTGGTAGCTGGTGGTGCCTTAGCCTGGAGCCAGACTCACCGTGCGAGAGGAGGTGTTGGAACCTGGAGATGCAGGGTGATGGTAATGGTGGCTGCTGGTGACCTCAGAGGACTCTGCAAAGAGGTGTGGTGGTACAAGAGGGCTGTGGAAATGGAGTACTGCACTGGCTAGGAAAACCAAACAGTCTTGGTTCAGAGAAATTGTAGCCAAGGAGGAAAGTGCCTGGGACTCCACTACCCACTTGTCTGAAAGAACCCAGGAATATGTCAAGATGAAGATGCAAAAGGCAGTCTCTGACCAGCCCATGCAGCGTAAGTCCTAGAGAGGTAAACACAGAAGAGATGGGAAGTTGCACACCTGAAATGTCCGAGGTGATATTAATGGAAGTAAAGAAACAACTTCATGAATCTATAAAAGAAATTAGAACAGAAATACTATCTCACATAAAAGAAGAAATGAAAAACATAATGAAAGAATTACTAAGCACTTCTGAAGAAGACATAGATAAAAAAGCAGACAAGCATAGGAAAATGAGGGAAACCTTGAATGAACAATATAAAAAAGGATTAAGAATATATGAAACAGATTCAAAGAGATATCCAGGAAATTAAAAACTCCATTGAAAGCTGGAAAAACCATTTGAAAGAAACTAAAGACAGACTTTCAAACTTTGAAGACAGGTTGGCAGCTTACAATCACAAAAGGAAAGATCTATTAAAAATAACAAGAAACAATTCAATGGCTGCAACACAATGCAAAGAAACATAATTTAAGAATAAAAGATGTGAGTGAAAAAGCAGAGGTCAAGACAAATGACATCAGGAGTGTATTTAAAGAAATAATTTTGAAAAACTTCCCAAGCATGGGAAAAGGAAGTGACATTCAAGTAAGTGAGGCGTGTAGAACTCCAACTAGTCATAACCAAAACAAATCTACACCCAGACGTACAATAATCAAGATCTCAGAAATTCCACACAAGAACAGAATATTAAAAGCTGTTAGAGAAAAGAAACAGATCACCTATAAAGGAAAACCCATCAGAATCACAAGAGACTTCTCAACACAAAACATCAAGTCAAGAAGAGGTTGCAGTGAAGTATTGCAAGTCCTGACTGAAAGAAAACAACTTCCAACCCAGACTGATGTACCCCACAAAACTTTCTTTCAAAATTAATGGAGAAACAAGATACTTACCTGACAAAGAACAACTGAAGGAATTCACAACCACCAAACCAACCCTACAAAGAATACTAAAGGACATTCTAGAGAGAGATAAAATTGACCACAGTCTCAGGAATAGTATCAGAGGGGGACCATCAAGTGAAGCAGACAACTGAATAGAGAGGAAAAACGGAATCAATGGCAGGAAAATACGATGGCAGAGACAAGGCAGTGCAAGTTGTCCATAACCATTAATTTAGATGGCCTCAATTCACCAATAGAAAGAATCACAGGCAGAGTGGATCAGGCAACAAGATCCATCAATATGCTTTATCCAAGAAACACAGTTAATTAAAAAGAAATTTCATAGACTGAAGGTCAAAGGAGAAAGAACAATTCTCTATGTGACACGGAGCCAGAAATAAAAGTAGGGGTAGCTTGCCCATCAACTGCAGAACAGATAAGAAAGACATGTCATTTTTATGCGATGGAAACCTACTCAGCTATAAAGGAAGAGAACCTCAAGGCTCTTGTAGGTAAATGGATACAACCTGAGATCATGCTCATGGATGAAATGGTTCAGTCACGTGGGTGAATTTCGTGTTGTCTCTCTAGTACAACAAACTAAAGGAGTTAGTGGGATCCAAAATGCACAATACATATGGTGAAAATGTAAAGGGAGGAATTGTTTAAAAAGGGAAAGCAGTAGTTATTGTTAATCTATTATAGTGATTTAAACCCATATTTTCTTCATTGTTCTGTTTAGTTTGGTTTCATTCTGTTTTGTTTTGTTTGATTTTATTATACTTGATGGCATGGACAGCTATTTCAAAGATAACAAAATATACAATTGTAGCCATTGTGGATTTCCAGTTATCTAGTTTGAAGCCCTGTATTGCTTTCATTGTTCCCTTTTGACTGATGTTACTCTATTCTGTTTTGTTTGATTATGTTATGTCTGAAGGTATAGGCAAATACTCTGAAGATAACAAGAAGCATTTTGGTAGTCACTATTGTTTTACTATTATCTTGAAGTTCTTATGGCTTTCATTGCTTTGTTTTTTTACTGGTTTTATTCTGTTTTTTTTGTTTGATTTTATTTATGCCTGACGGTATGGGGAGTTATTTTGAAGATAATAAGAGGCATTATGGTAGCCATTATTGATTCCCTTTTACCTTGTTTTGAATTCATGTATCATGTTCATTGTTTTATTGTGATTGACTCTATTCTATTTTATTTTGTTTGGTTATATTCTTTTCAAAAATAAAAAAAAATCAAGTCATAAGCTAGAAAAAAAAATAAAAGGAGGGGGTCATCAGTGTGACCCCACATGAAAATATATGCATTCCTTGCCTTAATACAGTCAAAATTTCTAAGACCAAAGAATAATCAGTAAAGCAAGTTGTTGTCTGGTAAATATTACATATCTTACAAAATATTTAAGGTGATACAGAAGTGGAATGTCTACACTGGGGATTTTGATAAAAGATGCACATGGAGTAGTGAAGGCAAAGTAATGAATGGCAAAAAAATCACATCCTCAATCAATCATCATCATCATCATCATCAGTACTGCCTCACAACAAGAGCTGGTGAGGACACATCTTGCTGACCAGGGCTCTAGATGGGAGTAAATTGCAAAGTTTAGCTCAAAACTTGAACCAAAATCAGCAAACTTAACAGATTCGTTTTTAACGTTTTCTAATTTCTACTTCTAAAGTGTCTAAGGAAATATCGAGAGATGAATTTAACTGTAAAACATTCATATAGTGTAAGTGTAATGAAAACCAAATGTTGTTCTAGAGTAATATAGTCAACTGTACAGTTCAGGTAGCTGTCTTAAGTCTCAAAGGCATGATCTTACTTTCACATACAAACATACACATTGTTAACATATACAGTAAATAAGTATGCATTGTAAGCAAATATTGCAAATCTGTATGGGCAAATCATACCTACAAAATAGAGGGTGGGTGATATAAAATAGCTACAACCTGAACTGTGATAATATTAAATATTTTCAATTGATAAGAGAAGATTTTAAAGGAGACAGCTGAGTTTTCAAAAATATCCAGATTTTATAAGACAAACCACATGGAATTGTAGACTTGAAAACCACATTAATTGAAATAAAAAAAAAGTTTTCTTTAAAAATGTTTTTTTTTAACACTAGTTTAGATGCACATAAATAAATGATGGGTAAATTGAAAGACAAATTTTAAAAACTACCCTACAACTTCAAAAAGAGTCATATCAAAAGTATAACTAGAGATTAGGAGGTATAATGATTGGGAACTATTTTAATATTTAAAACGCATTTAATGAGGTTTTGATTGCAGTAAAAAAAATAGCAAAAAACAATGATGCTTTCCAAAAGAATTACTTGTTATTACATGAAAATACAAATATTATCATGTATTTGTCTTAAAGCTAAAATGTAATCATTATAACCAATACTCCTTTCAAAAAAGGAATCTGTCCATCCAGCACTAAATTTCAGTTCTTATTCATGTATCTTGACAAACGATATTTTTTTCTCTTACTTAGAAATCAACATGAGCAAAGAATATTTTGGAATAAAAGTCCTCAAAATGGAATTTCTGTTGGGATTTTTAGTATCTTCCTGTACTCTAGTCACATGGACACATCCTGGTTGTAAAGCAATTGCATGCTTGTGTCAATTAGGCAGAGCTATGTTCTGCATGGCAGCAGATAAATCTGAACACTAAGGAAATTATTATAATGGAATTCAATGACTCTCTCAACATTATTTCCATTAAGAATTACTGGGGGTCTCTGCTCACAGTTACAATGAAATCTAGGCTGATGACAGGTCCAAGTGTACAAGTGATTCACAATCACCATCCTGGGGATAGTTTAAGGTTTGAAAAAAACTGATACATTTTAATTACCATACTGGATTTGCCAGATAGGCAGATAAACACCACTGATATCAAAAGGGTCAGGGAAGAGTAAGTGCATAATCTCTGCTGAAAATAAATACGATGTTACCAACATTATAGGATCACCATTTAGCTCAAAAATACATCACTTTCCCAAAATAAGTGAGACCTTGGGTTTGATCTCCAATATCATCCTCCAAAAATGAACACAATATCCATTATCAATGTTAATGATTCCTTAAAAATATTTTTTAAATTAAAAATGTATTTGCTAAGCATTCTAAATATTTTATGAATACAAAGAAATCCACTCCAAAGCTCATTTATTGTATAATTAATTAATACCCAAAATACATGTGTATAATTTATGTATTCATACATGTTAAAATATAGTCATGAGTGTGTACTGATTATGCTATAACTTAATATATCAGAAAGGAACAGTAATGAAAATAGCATGTTATTGATGTAAAAAAGACATGTTGACCAATGAAACAATAAAAAACACAGAGACACACACATTTTCAGTTGATATTTGACAAAAGAGCCAAGAAAACACAATAGCAAAATAATCTCTTTCTTGTGAAAAAAATTGTCTTGTGAAAAGTGAATATCCACATGATAAAAAATGAAAAAGTAGATTAAATACACAAATGTAAATCCTAAACTATGAAGTGACTAGAAAAGAGGAAACATGTTTTTGCACAGTGGCCTGGGTACTGATATCTTAATATTACCCCAAATGTACAGGCAACAGGAAGAAAAATTAACAAATAAATCTATGATAAACTAAAAATCTTTTGTAACAACATGGAAATAATTTCTAGACCAAAGAAACAAAATACAGAATGGAAGAAAGTGTTTAAAACTACTAAACAGAGCCTGCCTGGCAAACACAAGCTCTTGAGTCTGATTCCAGGTACCAAAAACAATTTTAAAAATATATAAAACTATTAAACTGATTGAAAGTTAATATCCAAAGAACACAAGAAATATCAAAACTCAAAGGCACAAAAATGAATAAATGAACACATCAAAATGGGATAGAAGTATCTGAAAAGACATTTAGAAAACTAAGATGTACAATTGGTCAATATAACCAATATTCAATATCATTATCTATTAAGAAATTGCAAATCAAAATCACAGTGAGATAGATCTCCACCTTAGCAAGAATAGCTATTACAAAAATAAATCAAGTTCTGATAAGGATGTGGAAAAAAAAAGTTTACTCTCTTGATAGAAATGTAATTAGTATGACCATTATGAGTAACTGCAGAGGTTCTTTAAATTCATTTTCAAAATAATGGCATACATTTTTGGATGAAATCTCTATTGTTTATTAACTGATGACCTTGCAAGATGAAATCAAGTTTTTTGTTTACTTACGAGTACTCTAAAGAGCCAAATGAATTTTCTCATGAAATGTAATAATATGCAATACTTAAAAACTAATTTTTAAATGAATTACTTATTTGCTTCTTTTCAAATGAGCAATGCTTATGAACGTAAAGATAATTTTCAACTTGCAAAAAAGGTAATTTTTTTAAAAGATACACACTACTTTTAAGTAAGTTGCTTTACTCTTTTTATCTAAATATTTAGACTGACTGTAGAATGAGTAATTTAGCAGAAATATGTTACATAAAACACTCCTTGCCATGATTCTCAATCATTTGTAAACATTGTTTTAAGATCTCTAGATCAATATTTACTGAACCAATTTGCTGTTCTATGATGTGTGTGACTTACAATATAAGGCAACGTCTTTATTCCTTTTAGTTTTCTACATCTTAGAAACACTAAAGTTAATAATGTGAACATATTCTGTAATACTTTACATGGACATCAGAAAGTGAAAACATTCATCAAAAGAACTAGTACCACTGTTGTATAAGCACAATTACCATTCTTTAACAACACACAAATTTATTTCCCAAAGGAAAATTGCAATGACAAGAAAATACTGAAAAATCTGAAGAGAATGTATCTAAACATTATAGATGTAAGTCTTTTAAGAAATATTATCTTAAACCAGGCATGTTGACGCACACACACCTGTAATCACAACACTTGTGAAGGCTGAAGCAGGATTGAGGCCAAGGCGAGGTCAAGCCCAGCCTGGGCTGTATAGTGAGTTCTTGACAGCCTGAAATATTACATAGCAAGGCGTTCTTAACAAATATATATACATATACATATGTATATATGTATTTCTATCTACTATTTGTAATTTGAATAAAACTTTCATATCTGTCTACCAATATATCTAAAAATACACGCATATATATTCTTAAAAAGTCAACAAATTATGTCACTAATGATTTTATATTTCCTTTACAGTTAACAGTGAATGTATGAAAACCAAAATGTAAGATTTAAATGTCTTTTTCACTTAAATATTCATAGGGCCCATAATTCAGTTGCTACATCAATAGAAGAAGGAATCCATATATATCCGTAAAATTTCGATGTCTATCAACTACCAATATGTCATGTATGCCTACATATTTACACAATGTAGATATTTTGAAGGAATTCTTGTGAACACTAAATATTGATAGTAAAATGAAGTAATTTTCAATCAGAATGAAATAGCAGTATTGGTTTGGAAATTGATAACATTCATTCAAATATCTCATATGGGAAAATGTTTGGTCATAGCATAGGACTGACTAACTTGTATATAAGTCTGATTAATTTGAAGCATTCATAGCTTTATAACCAAAATTTTTCAGCAATTAATTTTATTTAAGAATATCTTTGATAATGAGCAGAATATAATAGATGTAATACTAGACAGAGATGAAAGTTTCATTTAAAATTATAAATGAAGAAATTTTGTGTTATGGCAGGAATTTGGCTCAGTGGTACAGTACCTGCATGACAAGAGCAATCTTGAGTCAGTTTCCCAGTACCCTCACCCTCCCACATACACATAAATAAGTTACTTTTAATTATGGAAATGTAAAATACTTTTTATATTCTAAAGTGTGTTAGGAATGAGTTTTACCTAATCTTCATGTACATCATATATTATATACAAATGAACTTTCTAGCTTCAAAAAAACAATCCAACTAAGCAAAACTAGCAGTTTTATGTGGAACCATAATTAAGATATCTTTAACTCATCACATATTATAGATTTAACTGTGAAATTATCATTTTGGTTCTAAATTCTCTCCTCATGTTAATGTGTTTAACTATTTCCTAAAAAATAAAATGAAACATTCTTCTCTTAATATTTATGTATATATCTTGGAAAAGTAAAAAGCCATCCATGAGTCATGGCAGAAGCAAAGTCATTTAGGCAAGAAAGAGTGGGTGAATGATTGCAGTACTTATTAAAGGTAAACAAATTTAAAGATCATTGTGAGGTGCAGAAAGTGCCATCACTAGCCTTAATGTTGATAGTCAAACCTAAGTTGCAAGACAGAACCTAAATTGCAAATCAGAGATGAAAATTAGTAGAAAAGTACCCTACAATATCTATTGAATAGTCACATAAACAGTTCTAGAGATAGCTGATACATCTCAAAAAATACAATTATAGTTATTTGGTTTTAACTGACATTTTCCAACATGTGTTTTGGAATATATATGCATTGTGAATTAGCAAAATTGAGCAAATGAACAAATGCATGATATTTTATATATAATATCTGAACAAACTGAACTCATAAAAATAGAGTATAAAGTGCTGGTTACCAGTGACCAGAAGCAGGGCTGGGTTGATATTTGTTGAAAAGTCGAAATTTCATTTAGGTAGTAGGAATACCTTTATGATACCAACTCTTCTACCTAGTGATTACAGTTAATAACAACATATTGTAAGCTTGAATACTGTTAAAGTAAATTTTAAGTGTTCTCACCTTAAGTGTTACAATGATAAATACTTTAGATGAAATTATAGCGTACATTTACATGAAAGATGTTGATTGTAATTAAACATATATCAATTAACAAAGTATTCAAGAGATGTGTATTTTCAATAGTAAGAGCTATCTAGAATAAAACAAAAGATGACTGTTGTATGCTTTATTTCTGGGTACACTTTTTTAAATCCAGAAAGTACAATAACCAAAGCCTTTACTAGGAATATTTAAGTGTCATAATGGAAAAGGAGAAGCATTTAAGTGGTCTATCCAAGAGATATATTGGTTAGGAATACCACTAGAAATTCACAAGAACTTTGAGAGAATTATACTTTCAGCAGAGCTATCAGGAATAAAACCCAACATTGCAGCATGCTTTGCTTCTCTTTCCATTATGGTTTAATTCAGAGTACAATTACAGTCCAAGACATTCTCTTACAGTCCTTCATCAGGAGTGGTTAAAGTTAATGACTGAAAAGAAGAAACATCCCAGAGATATATCTAAGACTTATGAAGGATACTGAACTGGGAAAACCACTTTATTCTTTTATTTTGATGTTTTTTTAGATTATATTTTATTAGTCCATGTGCACTATTCTTAAATTTTACATCCATCTTAAGGAGGAGGTACATGTACATAATATATTTTGATTCTTTTTTTGCCCCCAATTCTTCTCCCCTATCTTTTTGCCCATTTTCATTATTATCATTATTATTACTATTTTAGTTCATATCTGTGACATACAATGTTTATATTCACTGTGTGAATTTGGTAGATATGCATGAAATACTTTAAATTTTTTTCATTCTTAAAGTTTTCTATGATGGGAGGAGCTAAAGATGGCAGAACAGTAAGCAGCAGAGTAAACAGTCTCTCTGAGAGAAACAGTTCAGATGCTGGACTATAACATCATGGAGAGGACAAGAAAGAAGGAAGTGGGTCCCTGGACCAAGGAAGAATCTAAAATATGAATTGAAGTCTACAAAGAGAATAAAAAGAATTTAAATGAAGAAGAAGGAGGTGGCTGGCAGCGCTTCAGCCTGGAGCCGGATTCAACCTACCAGAAGAGCTGTTGAGCCTGGAGACGTGCGGTTGCGGTTACGGCCATGGTCACAGCTGCGGTAGAATCCAGAGGTCTCTGCAGAGAGGTGCGGGGGTGAAGGAGAGTGGCAGATGCAGAGATCTGCGCTGGCTGCCGGTGAGTG
The DNA here is from genome assembly GCA_004365215.1 of Cuniculus paca. NCBI lineage: Eukaryota > Metazoa > Chordata > Mammalia > Rodentia > Cuniculidae > Cuniculus > Cuniculus paca. The sequence goes on along the minus strand of RJWT010003581.1, from coordinate 12,404 downwards.
CTTGGAATTCCACCCCCCCTCCGCCCCACGGGAGAGAGGGATTGGCCAGACCTCATCTCGAAGTCAGGCAGGTTATGCCTGGGGGCCAAGTCTGCTAACTACTTCTGGTGCCAGTGCCAGGTTGTGGGCAGACCCGTGGAAGTTGCTTGGACCAAAGCCAGAAAAATCAGTCATTCGGGAGCTCCAGGTTGTGGGCAGTCCCGTGGAAGCTGACTGGTTGGAGATCTGCTCCCATGTGCTTTTCAGGCAATATCTAGTAGGCTAGTAAACAGCTTAGATTGGCAGGGCCTGACTAGGTCTGCTCCCATGTAAACCCTGGGTGGCTTGGTGCCCAGCTCAGTGCACAGACACAGATGCCCAACATCAGATATACGTAGCCAGCACTGACCAGAAAATACAAACAGGCTAGCTTCAGAGAAGTTGTGGCCAGTGCTGGGGTGCCTGGGACCGCACTACTCGGGGGTGGAAGAAATCAGGAATACGCTAAGACGAAGAGGGAGAGGGCAATCTCTGGTGTCCAACCCAAGCAGTGCAATTCCACAAGAGGAAAACATGGAGATCAAGAATTGCACACCTGAAATGTCTGAAGTGATGTCAACTGAAGTGAAGAAACAACTTCATGAAGCTGTAAGAGACATTAGAACAGAAATTGTGTCCCATGTAAAAGAAGAAATGAAAACCATAATGAAAGAAATACTAAGCATCTCTAAAAAAGACACAGATTAAAAAATAGAGGACCATAGGAAAATGAGGGAAGCCATGAATGAACAACATAAGAAATATTTAGAATGTATGAAACAGATTCAAAGAGATATCCAGAAAATTAAAAATTCATTTGAAAGCTGGCAAGTTGACATGAAGGAAACTAAAGAAAGACTTTCAAAGCTTGAAGATAGGTTTGCAGCCTATGATCATGAAAGGAAAGATCTCTTAAAAATAACAAGGTCTCAGGAAGTAACAACTCAACATCTGTTAGACACTCAAAGATGCATAATTTAAGAATTAAAAATGTGAGTGAAGAAGCAGGTGTCAAGACAAATGACATCAGGACCTTATTTACAGATATAATTTTTCAAAACTTCCCAAGCATAAAAAAAATATTCAAATAAGGGAGGCATACAGAACTCCAGCTAGCCATAATGAAAACAAATCTACACCCAGACATATAATAATCAAGATCCCACAAATTCAACTCAAGAACAGAATATTAAAAGCTGTTAGAGAAAAGAAACAGATTACCTATAAAAGAAAACCCATCAGAATTACAGCAGACTTCTTAACACAAACCATCAAGTCAAGAAGAGGCTGGAGTGAAGTAATGCAAGTCCTGAAAGAAAACAACTTCCAACCCAGACTGATGTACCCTGCAAAACTTTCTTTCAAAACAAATGGAGAAACAAGATACTTCCATGAGAAAGAACAACTCAAGGAATTCATGACCACCAAAGCAACCCTACAAAGAATACTAAAGGACATTTTAGAGACAGAGAAAAAAAGGACCATGGTCTCAGGAACAATGTCAGAGGGGGACCATTAAGTGGGGCCAGTCAACTGAATGGAGAGGAAAACTAGGGAGCCAATGGCAGGAAAATAGCATGGCAGAGACAATAAAGTGCAAGAAGGCCTCAAGACATTAATAGAAAGAAACAGAGGCATAGTGGATCAGGAGACAGGATCCATCAATATGCTCTATGCAAGAAACACATTTAGCTTGAAAGAAAATTCATAGTCTGAAAGTCAAAGGAGAGAGAACAGTGCCCTATGTGACAGGGAGCCAGAGGGGGAAAAAAAATAATAGGGGTAGCCTGCGCATTAATTGCAGAATGGATAAGAAAGACATGGTATTTTCTGTGGTGGAAACCTACTCAGCTATAAGGGAAGATAGCCTCAAGGCTCTTGTAGGTAGATAGAGGCAACTGGTAATAGTGTTCATGGATGTAATGGATCAGAGTCACAAGGGTGAATTTTGTGTTGTCTCCATAGCATAACAAACTAAAGGTGTTAGTGGGATCCAAAATGCACAATACATACTGGGAAAGTCAAAGGGGAGGAATTATCTAAAAAAGGAAGGAAATGACCACTATGAATCTATTATCATGATTTGGAATTCAGATTGTATTCATTGTTCTGATTAGTTTCATTTTATTCTGATTTGTTTGATTTTATTATACTTGATGGCATGGACAGCTATTTTAAAGATAACAAAATATATAATTGCAGCCATCGAGGATGTCCAATTATCTTGCTTAGAAACCCTGTATGGCTTTCATTGTTTGTTTTGATTGATTTTACTCTATTCTGTGTGGTTTGATTGCAATATGTCTGAAGGTGTAGGCAACTATTCTGAAGATAACAACTATTATGGTAGCCAATGCTGTTTTGTTAATATCTTGAAATTCTGTATTGCTTACATTGTTTTGCTTTGTTTGTTTTGTTTTGTTATGTTTTGTTTTGTTTCTACTGTTTTAGTTTGTTGCATTTTGTTTGATTTTACTTATCCCTGATGGTATGGGCAGGTATACTGCAGATAACAAGAGGCATTATGGTAGCCTTACCGATTGCTTTTTACCCTGTTTAAAAGTCATATACCATGTTCTTTGCCTTGTTTTGATTGACTTTACTCTGTTTTGTTTTGTTTGGTTGTATGCTTTTCAAAATAAAAAAAAAGAAAACACGTAGAATATGTGAAAAAAAAGTTTTCTATTACGCTAATTTATAAGACATTGCCTTGTCTTTTCCTTTTGGATGGCTACTCTTCAATGCGTCTTTCAGTGTAAGCCAGTTCTCAATATTCCAAGTTTATGAAACATTATCTTTGCTACTGTTGAGACATTCCTGACTTGGGTAGGAGCTTTATCTTTTCTTCTGTCATATACATGAAGACGTATATATTTTTTTCAAACTGAAATAACTCCTGCATAAACTATTTTCCAGCTTGCTGAATGCCTTAAAAAGAACTTAATATCAATTTACAAAAATGAATTTATTGGTTCCTTTTATCCCTCAATTTCTTCACGTATGTCAACACACACATGTGCACTTTCACATATTTATACAATCCATGTACACACATATGTAGAAACCAATATAAATACATACATAGGCATGCACATTACAGAATGAAGATATTTATAATGCCTCAATACATATTTTCTGTTTCATTAAATGTCAAACTAAGAAGGAATAATAATTTTATCCTATGTTTCACATACTTTTAATAATAAGTTCCTATAAGTTTTATACAATATCTGTTGAATACTCACATAAACAGTTTTACAGACATTTGATACATCTCAAAAATATAATAATAGTTATTTTGTTTTAACTGATATTTTCCAACATGTTTTTTGGAATAAGGATGCACTGTGATAGAACAAAATTGAGCAAATGAACAAGTGCATAATAACTGACACACATAATTTAAAGTAGGAGAGGTTTAATTTGGATTAAAGTTTCTTCAGACTCAGTCCATGGTCGGATGACTCTAGGGCAGAAATATCATGACAGAATGATATCATGGAACAAACTTGCTTATTTCATGGCAACTAGAAGCAGAGGAGAAGAACAGGTCCAAATAAAAAGGGACAAAGATCATATCCAGTATCCTTCCTCTTTCCATGGTCCACTCAGGCACACCCAGAAATGTGCTGTTCTAAATTTCTCATCAGATCCCAAGGCAATTGTTATAGTCAGGGGTTGCAGGGAGAAAGATTAAAATCAGGACACAGAATTTATAATATTATTTATGATGGTTACCCAGTGTTAAACACAAGAAAGTGCAGGAAATCTGTCTACAACACCAAAGTTTTCTGGGAAGGCCCAAAGGCCAGTGGTGGAAGCTAGAAAGTCTATGCCAGCAGGATGAAGGATCTGTGCTGGTAAGTTGAGGGTTCCATAGTGGAGCCAAAAAGTGATGCTTAAATAAGGACAGTGCTCCCTGAAAAGTACCACAGCCATCCTCAGCAACAATGAGATCCCACACTCCTCTGGCAATGATAACAGTCGAGTACATGCCAGGAAGCCAGTGTGACAATTTCTCCTGGAGTTTAAATGGCAACCATCTTCCCCTCCGGAGCCAGGAAGCGATGCTCAACATAAAGACCAGAGCTCCCCAAATTGAACCGCAGCCACTCTCAGCGATGAGGTCTCGAGCTCCTCCAATGATAATGGCCAAAGTCATATTGGGGAGCCAGCCTGACAAGCTCCTCCAGGAGAACCAATGGCTCCAAACAGCAACACTTAGGAGAACTCACAATGCCCTGCTCTTCCTCTCCACATCTTTTTATGCTGGTAACTTTCCTCAGGTGGGTCATCTACACTCAGAACCATGCTGATTTAATTCAGCTGGTGTTAAGTTGCTCACCAGTTTTTAATCCATAACAGCAATCAATTTAGTAATCAAGTTTAACAATTGCAATAGCCGAAGTATTGGTATATTCAGACAATGTACTATTATTCAACACTAAAATAATAATTAGTCTTCAAGTCATAAAATCATGGAGAAAAATAAAAGGTATGTTAGTAAAATAAGTTAATCTGAAAATCTCATGTACTCTAGAATTCTAGGTGTGTGCCATTGGGAATGAAAAACTGTGAAGACAGTGAAATGATTGGTGATTGTCAGGAGTTAGTGGTGAGGGGAGGCAGAACACAGGTAAATTAAAGGACATTGTATATGCTACATGATGCTAATGGGATACATACATGTCATTAAAATTTTCAATTCCCATATAGTGTACACTACTAAGAGTAAATTCAAATTTAAATTATGGATCTTGGGTAACACTAGATGTTCCAGTGTAAGTTCAGTTGTTATGAATATACTTTGTGCCAAAGAACATTTGTATTAATGGATGCTGCATGTGTGTAAGGTCAGGGGCTATATGGGAAGATTCTGTACCTTCCTCTCAGTTCTGCTGTAAAATTAAATCTGTCCTTTTTAAGTAAACTCACAGAATTAAAAAAAAGACTGGTCAGTATTTAGGTTGTGTATTCAGTAATCATTTCACAAAGACTACAGGATGTTTTAATAGAGCAATGTTTAACTAAAATTCATTTCAAGTGCATTATTTGAAAGATGTATATGGTATTTGATGTACATGGACAGCAATTATATCTGAAAGCTTGAATTAATAGCACATCTATTCAAGTAACTTCACTGAAGGTCATTCTTCTGTGTAGTTGAGAAATGAACTATACTGAGTTGATCTGAAGTTTAAATTCACAGAAGAGCTAACTATTATTGGTCTTGTGTTTTTTGTAAACAATTTCCCAGGTGAGAGTTTCCGCATCTATTATATAATTCAGAAGCCCTTATCAAGTTTTGCCCCCAAAATAGGATTGTCTTGTTCTAACTTAATTGAAGTCCCTGGATCAGAACAAGTATTTTTAATCAAGGCAATTTCCAGATTTTCATAAAATGTGTGAAATGTATGAATAAATTATAAGTTAAAATTCCAATAATACACAGAACATCTGTCTATTTTCTTGGAAAATATCAAGATAAAGTTTATGACACATCTAAATTGATAGACTCTCTGATTTTTAAGAAGCAACACCCACCAACCAGATTATCATAGAGCAGTAAAAATGGATTTATTGAAAATGAATCTTCCATAACTGAAATAACTTCCATTAGATTCAACTATATTAAATTCATGATCAAAATAACAAACAAGCTTGATCTATCACAACAGATGATTTAACAATATTTTTATAATTTCTTTTAAGTTTTTGAGTATGAGTTGAGAAAAAAGATGAAAAAGGCCAGGGATTTGGCTCAGTGGCCCAAGTGCCTGCCTGGCAAGCGTGAGGTTGTGAGTTCTATCCCTGGTGCCGCAAAAAAAAAAAAAAAAAAAAAAAAAAAAAGATGAAAAAGTATTTTCCATCATTTGAGAATGAATTCTAACCATTGCTATCATGTTTATTCATTTAAATATGATAACAATACATACAATAAAAGCTAAGCATTCTACCAGACTTGCAAGATTAGTATGTACAAATTATTTCCAGAAATCCTTTGGAGAAAGTTGATATTGTCATAGGCATTATCATGTTATAAATGAATTAGTTAAAGGACTGACATGTTACTCTTAAAGCATATTACTGGGAAGTGTGGAAATCATTTTGTGAGTGTTCTATTCTTCAGAGATTGTAAATGACAAACATGAATTCTAAACTAGGTTTTTCTAATTCCAAAGCCCATCCTCATCTCATGTCATAATAATGCCTCCCACATAACTGGTGATATCATGAAAACAATGAACATGTTTTGAAGTTAATATATCTCAATTATTACTGATGTTGGACAATAATATGTAGCTACTGAAATATTATCACTAGAACTCTATCAATAGTTATTTAAAAAGTTATGTCTGTGTTGGACAAAAAAGATTATAAAGCAGTTTTATCTTTGTAAGTTTTTTCATTTCATTATGTCTCTGTATTTAATTATTTGACCAGTAAACAATGAACCCATTTTTAAAGTTTTCAGGAAGAGTTTTGAGCACTTTAACAAACATAGATATTGTCACCCACAAGAGTTAATTTTTTATTGCAGAAAAACAGCTCCCTGGAGTCTTTCATTCAATTTGAATTATTTAATCAAATGAGAAAATATAAAATGTTAATCAAATGGGAAAACTTTAGGAAGGTTTTCCCACTGAGGATGTACCCATCATCCTATAGACAGAGTTAATGAGACTTGGATACACGGTTATAAATTTCTTATGAGGGAAATATGTGTCAGACCCCTAAAGTATTTCAGAATACATTTTGTCGAACTCAATAGCTGCAATAGATAAAAAACTTAATCTTCAATTCTAGATTTTCATTTATTTCTAAATGTAGCTATATATATATATATTTTTTTTTTTAAGAAAAGCATGTTTATATGTTCACACATATCCACATAGTCAGGCAGATCACCCCAAAGGAACATCATCATCTCAGGTGGACTTTATCACATTCAAGTTGTAATGGTAAGCATTATGTCAGTTATACCAAAATGAGTTAAGTAAATGCCTTAGGGTCACAGGTATCTAGGACTACAATGCAAACGTGTTACTCTGGATTGCGCACTTAGTGCTGTGTGAGTGCCTGGAAATTCATGCTTTCATTTGAATATTAAACATTTTTGGATATAAAATAATCATGAAATCATAATCTATAAAATCAATCTGATAATGAAAATAAAACCTGAAAATTAATGTTTGTCTGCTTTTAACTGTTAAATACTAACAGATGTTTATTTGTAGAGACAAAAATAGGCAACACATAACCTCACCTATGAAATAAAGCAAAATCACATAAAAGAACACATATAATTTTGTGAAGAATATGTGTGATTATTCACAAATACATTTTAAAAACTTGGCGAATGCACTACGAATAACATTTTTTGAATGCATGCTAAATATAAATAAATTATTGCAAAATCTAACCATGCTGCAGTACTTAAAATGAATTAAGACAAATGTGATTTATTCCAGGAGTACAGGGTAAGCTATCATTTGAAAAACTTAGCAGCGTTATTTATTATTTCACTTACTATCACACAGATTTGTTTTTTACTAGTCACTAAGAAGACAGTTATGAAAATTAAATAAACATAATATTAATTTAGTAAGATTTGGAAGATTTATCCATAATAAAAAATTTACAAGTTTTCATTTGTAAAAGACTAAAGCATTTAGTAATATGAGTAAGAATGGAAAATTGAGCTAAACTCAGGATCAAAATAATTACAAGGTTTTACACTATATCAAAATGTTAATGATAGCATTTTAGAATGTGGCCTTTCAGAACATTTGATTGAGCTTCCACGGCTTTTCTGATTAAATATAAACTTCAAAGTTTAATCTATTTCCAAATTTTAGAATGTGAACATAGGTGATTTCATGTTGCTGCAGAAAATTTTCCTCAGTAAAATCACATTTTTCCAATAACCAGTTAGCTCCTAATAATTAGTAATAAGGGAATAATTATGAGTACATATTAGAAGTTTTGAAGTTTTGTACCTGATTTTAGTAAATAAGAGGCAAAGTCGTAAGTTATAAATTGTAATTCAGAGCATGGTAAGATTTTTGCTTGGGTGCATCACAGGCAGGGCTACCTTCAGTACTATTTTTAGAACTTGAAAATGAGTCCTGTACTCATCACATCCACTGTAGAGGACCGGAATAACATCCCTGCTGAGTTCTAGCCTAACGGCAGGTTTTGCATGTTCCAGTATTCAGAGCTCTGTTTCTCTCTGCACTGATTCAGTACCTCCCACAAGACAGACTTTTTCTCTACTGTTTTTGAGCAAGTATAATATTCCCTCAGGCAGGCTCCTGACAACCTGTGCTGCCTTTCTGGTCTGCCCAAGTTATTTCCCAAGACACCAATTATTTGTTGTGTTAGTGTTCTGTTTACATAGCTGCATATGTTTTTGGTCAATGCCATTTTTCTCATCAGCCCTAGTAGTGATTTTCCAGAATCAGGAGCATACACATTATATTCAATAAGATATGCCTGTGCTAAAGATAGTAATGGGTCACTGTGTTCCAGAAACATGTTTTCTAAGATAGGAGAAATGTTCCTAGATTTTAAAGAAACCAACGATAATAAAAAACATATAGAATATGTGTGATAGTAGACAGCAAGAAAGACTAAATCAGAAATATTTGGAATTATAGCACAGCAAAATTCCATTCACTCGTATGTATGGTTAGATACACTAAAATACTGTAAATAGAAGATATATGAAATTTTAAAAGTGAGTTACATTATTACATTATTAGTAATATTAGACACATTCATTAGAATGTCTTTGCTAAATAATGAACTCAGATATTCTAGGTATATACATGGCTCAGAGTATCCCTCAACAAGTATCTATGATTTGTAAATATTTTCTCAGTGAAAATAAAGCAGGACCTATACAGGGAATTATGCATAAGTCAAACAATCTTGGAAAAAATCAGAGTATGTATTAAAAACAAAAAGGGTTATCAACTCAATTTTTCACCAAGCAATCAAAAGATAATATCAAATCTGATGGATGATAGTAGGTTCATGTTTGGTAAAAGAGAAAAAAGCACAGCCCTTGCTCAAAAATTGTCGATTCTTAGGAGATATAAGTTTTGTATCACTTGATGAAACACAGTATTCATATTACTAGGAAAGAAATAGATGTGGAAAATTAAGTAAATGAAACTTCAACACAAATAAACATAGAAACTTCAAATTGCACAGAAAAGTATCAGATTTAAATATCCCTTTGATACAGAAAATTAATTATCTTATTAAAAGTTGCCTAGAACCATGTTCAAATGCAAATTCCAGAGAGATCCCAGAAGCTAGTAGGCCACATGTTTAAAGTGCAAATCAGTTGGTTGCCAAAATACAAACCAAGACTGGCAGATACAGAATGATATTTTACTTGAAGTTAGAATTGTTACTCTATCCTCAGGAGCAGAAAAACATGATGAGAAGAAGAAAATGAATAAAGTAGTAAAATGAACTTATGTAGAGAAGAGTATAAATAAAACTTTGTCATCTAATAAATATTGTTTTGAATGAAGTTCAAAGCATGAAGTATTTTACAAAATGATTTGTTTGAATTTGTTTAAGAAAATATAAAATTGTTTTTTAAGAACTGTTGTGGTAAAAATTAAACTTAATTTATAGTATTTTTGAAACTGTGGGAATGAATGCTTTATACTTAATGAAGTATGCATTAAAGTTAAAGTAACAGTAATGACCTTTCAGCAATAAAGTCCATTAAATACACAGATTAGCTGTACTGTTTAGTACATTTTTCTACCATGTTTGTTTCAGCCTGATATTTTTTCAGTTTATAATTGTGTCTTTCTAGTATACACATATCATTAAATATTATTCAAGAAGAATAAAATAAAAGAGAGAAACCAAGAAATTATTTAAATTTATCTAATACTTCCACACCACAGGATGAAATTTCTATACGCCAAAAATTTTAAGGTCCCAGCAGACTAAAAAAGGAAGGGGGTGATTTAAGCATTATAGATAAAAATATCTGAAGATATCAAGAAAATCTAAATTCAAGGTTAAGAGCTACTATGAAATATTTACAGTAATAAGAATTTCATTCCTAAAATGGAAAATTTCAACAAATTAATAAGGAAAATGGTAGAGAAGTAGAAACAAAGACAGCAAATACAAAAATGTCACTAGTTATTTAGTATATTTGAAGAATATTACATGTCACTATTTGTATATTTGTATTAATATATTCCTGTAATTGTTGATACATCAGTTTAAAAAAGGTAATTTACTGAAAACATTCAATAACAGAACATGTAAAGAAACCCTTATTCTCGTGCACTGCAGCTGGATGCAGAAATTAGTGTAATCATTTTAGAAAACATAATTTTGTTTTGAAAGTTACATGCATCACTATTCATCCAGGAATGCCACTCATCAGAACATCTAAAATCAAGTACCTGATTTAGAATGAGTAATGAATATAACAGAAAAATTATTTTGGAATTGAAGTGAATTTTTCCCTGAAACTACTATCTTAGTGGCATTAAATTCCTTCTGTTTAAAGTTTTCCAGTACTGTGTAATTTATATACTCATTCCTAATGTTTGAAAAGTTAACATTCTGCAAAAAGTAATTAGTATACATTTAGAGCAAGAATGAAAATGCAATAAATGATGAGACAGTGTAAGATTGTATACATTTTATATTCAAAGGGAAAATAAATGCAATTTAATGACCCATTGGCTTAGAAAGACTGTGCTATTAGTGATTCAAAGGATCAGAAACAAACTAAGTGTCCAGGCAACAAATTTAGAAACAAACATTCACAGTGGCAATGGAAGAAAAGCTGACTGAATAAAGAAAGCACAAAATGCACAACAAACAGCTCATTTAGAGTAATAAAAAGCTCTTGCCTAAGCATCAAGAGCGCCATGTGAAATATGAAGTATCAATATTTTTTCTTGTTTAATTCAGAGTGAAATGAAGTGTGCTCGTTTATAGAAAAAATGCAGTGCTCAATTTTCAGGGGCAAAATGACCTTCACTAAACGGCCTTGCCCCAAAGTGTGAGGACAGAAGTGAGATTCATGCCAAGTGAAAAGAAAAAACCTATTTCAAAGTTAATGATCTTTCAACCTGTGCATATTCGAGCCTCCCTTCAGTTGCTAAATTTTTGTGATGGCTCATTCGATAATATTTGTATCAGTTACCTTGACCATAATTTATTTCTTCTAATTTTCGTCAGTTTCTATCTCAGAAATTCAAAGCAACTCATCCAAAATGAGTCCTCTGATTGACCAACTTCTCCTTTCTTACATAAAATATAACAGATTATCAGATCATTTTCTCATTATTTATTTAGATATTTTTGTCAGTCATGTGTGTCATGATCCACAGTCCTTTCAAGTGGATCCCTGTTACTACTAGCATCTGTATGAAAGTGACAAGAAAAACCATAAGGAGTACGTTTAGTACAGAGCAAAATTAAAATCTTTACAGAAATTTTATTTAAAAAGTCTGTCGTTCTTTTGTCCTGTAAACTTGTAGATAGGTTGCTGCTATCATGCATGTTTTCATAAGTACAGAATGCATGTCAGGGAGAGATCATACACAAAACTCAAGGATATACATATATATATATATATATATATATATATATATATATATATACTTTTTTTGGGGTACCAGGGATGGAATATCACTACCTTACACTTGCCAGGTAGTCACTTATGCCTCTGAGCTAAATCCTCAGCCCTCAAGGATATAATCTTTACTGAAATTAGAAGTAAACTTTCAAATGTATTTTATAATTTTTAAAAAACAAAGTTCTTCTGGGTCCCAAGATACAGACTGAAATTAAGAGAATAAGCCACAGAAGAGACTCCAAAGTTTAGATACATGAATATAAAAATTAATATATATACATACATATGTATATATGATTGTGAGTTTTATGTTGCAGTGTTTTTTCTTTTTTTTTTCATTCATCATCTATCAATTTATCATCTTCCTGTATCTTGGTATGAACAACAGACAAAGCATATTGTGGTCATATTATAGTTTGTGAAGATGTGCTGTTTAAACTTTTCTTTGACAAACACTGAGTAATGACAATGTGCAAGTGATTGTAGTCACTACCTAACTTCTGAATGAAAAGAAAATAATAATGCAATTTGTGTGAAGTGATGCCTATTTGTTATATATTCAGAGCAGACACCAATTCAAAGAAATTGCACTATTATTTACTGTTTGCTCTATACTTATTTTTTAATAACTGATGCCGTCTTTCTTTCTGTAAAGTAGATAGAGATTCTAAGAAAATGATGGATGACAGAGCAAAGAGGACTTGTCAGATATTCAGCTAAATCAATTATTTTTCAGAGGGAAAGATATGGG
>RJWT010003580.1:13447-36120 GCA_004365215.1 Cuniculus paca | reverse complement strand
ATTATTTCCTTTCTTTTCCCAGTGATTTGCAATTCCTGGATGACACCTGAATAACACCAAAAGGTTTCAAGGCAACCCTTTAGAAAGTGACCTTTTGCTTTCCCCATTTCATTTGCCCTGAGTGTTAATTGACTTGGAAAAAACAGTATATTATCTTTTTAGAAAAAAGAAAAGGATAGACCTGATTTGTGAACACCAACACCCTACAACATCACAGCGTTGTTTAAATCCTCGCACAACACAGCTGAGAACTATCCAGACTGGAAAGGGAGAAAGGCGGTTTTAGAATGAAAGAGTTCTGCTGCCATCTAGCGGTGCACATGAGAAGCAGCCTTCTGTCGACTCAACAGGCGGGGAAATGATTTTCATTATCATCCTTCATTGTCAGTCATTTTCTCAATCGCTTTGTATGCAGAGGGGACCTCTATTCGCTCTTTGTTCTAACAGAAGCATGGACTTTATGGGGACAAATAAGTGTGGCAGTTTGTGAAAAATATTTCTAGCAAAATGCTTCCTCGAGTTACTGACAGGTATGTAAGCGTTGGTGTGAGGACCTGCATAATCACGCAAAAGAACTTTTGTTTGACACAATGTCGCATGCGAGTTTTCCTTAACTATCTGGACCCAGAACTGCTGTACCTATTTTCTTGAAGGCCTTAATAACATTTCTCCCTTATTGTACAATTTGTCTTACAACATAAATATATTTCTTTTTCTTTTAAATTTTTATCATTCACCTAAGTGAAATTGTTAAGATATTTAGCATATGGTATTAAAAACAGCCTAGAAATTTCTAAAGTTAATATGGGCTGGGAAGTTAAAAAATTGAGGTTTCAGTGAGTCCGCTAGCAATGGGGAGAGGTACAATGAGAAGATATAAACAATGGTAATTTTTTTTTTTTTTTTTTGCAGCACCGGGGATTGAACTCATGACCTTGTGCTTGCCGGGCAGGCGCTTAGACCACTGAGCTAGATCCCCAGCCCCTGGTGTTTTCTGAGACAGGGTCTCACTATGCAGTTCAGGCTGGCCTTGAGCTCACTTTGTAGCCCAGGCTGGTCTCAAACTCACAACGATCCGCCTGTCTCAGCCTCCGGAGTGCTGGGATTATAGGCGTGAGCCACCACGCCTGGCTAACAATGGTAATGTTATTTACTGCATTGAACATGCAAATTTTAATATAGAATACAGACACAACTTGGAAGTAGAATATAAACCACATACAATGAAAATATGATTCTTGAAAGCATTTTTTTTTCTTGCAAGAAAAAATGTAGCTTCTATCAGTTCTTTGTGATCTTGGGGGAGGGAGTTGCTGTACATTGTAACAACGGTCTCTACATTTTATACTGGTAGTTAATTAAAATACAATTTATGACTTTGAGCCAAAAATCAACACTTTTCCTACTGTGCCCTTCAAGTGCCTGGTCATTGTTGTTTGTGGTGCTAGGAATTGAACTCATGACCTCAGGCTTGCCAGGCAGGCACTTACGTCGCACTGAGCCAAATCCCCAGCCTATGTGCCTGGTTTAAAAACTCCAATTTTACTAAAGTTTTACCAACAGTGTTTCAGTAAAGAATATTTTGCCTGTCAAATTAGTTTTGCCAGTGTTACAATTTCAGCAGTGGTTTTTCCCTTCCTGAGATTTAGAAAAGGAAGACTACCAACAAGAAACTACTCATCTAAAATTGGTATTTATTTACATTTCAGGAGACAGGGAGTCTTTAGTTATTAAATGGATCTATGACACCAGAAAGTAATAGTTCATTTAGATAAATCTCTATTTCTTCACTTAAAAAAGAAAAAAATGGGGCTAAATGACTTTTCAGATGGTTTTTCATTCTGAGTCAGCATACTAGTTATATTGCCAAAGAACCATACAATTCAAAATTAGTTCCAATATAAAGTAAAAATAACTACATATAAGTGAGTAAATGAATCAAGTACTGCAGACCTAAAATTTTACCCAAGATGATCTTGTGATTAGAAAAGTGGTTATAATTAATTACTATGGTAAGTAATACAGAGAACTCTTTACAAACAAAAGCTTGTGATACTGAAGTAGATGAAATTTCTCATAACAAACTTATTTGTACCAAATATAAAACATTCTGTTTATTTTTGATTCCTCAGTTTTAAGATGGTGAGTTAGGCAACTACTTTGCTTTATTCACGCTTCTTGGATAGATTCATTAGGCTTTCATGGTTCGAGTGTTGGTGCCTTTTATCAAGGGCTAGAGGGTCTTGTTTTTTTTTATTTTTTTTTTTATGGAGTTTCTTTTTCGCATCCTCGTAGGTAGCAGGCCATACCCTGTTTCTCACATTTTTTGTGTCCTCCAGGGACATGCCAACGTGAGGTCAGGCCACCTAGGTCAGGCAAGTGCTTTCAGAAGGGAAGCTGGCTTCCTCACTCCACTTATCTGTCTTAGCTCTCACTCTCGCTAGCTTTTGGCCTTCGGGAATTTCTTAATTCTTTGCCAGAAAATCAATGGTGTAATAATATGGGAGGTTCTCGGTTGTTTTAGCCAGAAGATCTGTCAAAGAATCTAGTGTGCTAAAAAAAGAAGTCCATTTATACTCAGTCTAAACATAAGTTTATACATATATTACTTCCTATAACCTGATATATGAAAACTCAGGTTCTGGCTACATGTTGCATAATGAACTGATTCATCTTTCTAAAATAAATCTAACAGTGCCATTTTAACCCTATCAATATAAGCCCTGTATATCAGGATAAAATCCAGTCTCCGTAACCTGCCTTCTAATAAATAGATTCAGATGCGTAGTTCATGTCAGTGCCTCTAGCCTCTCCTTTCCCTACTATCAGTCAGCACCATTACCATGACCACAGTCATTTAGTCCTACGGAGTCACACCATTTCTGCTACACACAGTCTTGAAGCTTTGAACAAATTCTTTGCTATGGCATCCTTCTACTTACCCTTAAAGCTTCAGTTTAAAGGCCACCTCTTACAGAAAGCCTTCCACTAAGTGTGAATCCAGATTGAGCGGCACCTTGGTGCTTTATGTATATAAGTTCCTTTATCACAGATTTTGTCATAATGTTACATAATTGCTTTACATTTCTCTGTCTTCCACTATGATACAAGCTTTATAAAAGCAGTCACATCTGTCTTTCTCAGTGGCGTAGTTGGCATTTACCACAATCCCTGGTAGATATTAGGCACTCAGAGACTAGTTTTATATAAAAATAAAGTCTCTTCAACCCACAGAGTGGGAAAAAATTATAGCCAGTTGCCCCCATCAACAAAGGACTTATATCCACAACATAGGGAGAAATCAAAAAAATCAGACCCCCCAAACTCAAAGACCCAATCCAAAAATAGGCATCTGAGATGAACACACTTCTCAGATGAAGAAATACCAATGGTAAATAAATATACGAAAAAATGTTCAACATCACTGGTCATTCAAGAGATGCAAATTAAAACAATACTGAGATTCCATCTCACTCCAGAAAAAAGGCTATCATCAAGAAAATAACCAATAACAAATGCTGGAGGGACTGTGAGGAAAAGAAATCCTTCACTGTTGGTGGAAGTGTAGACTGGTGCAACCACTGTGGAGATCAGTGTGGAGATTCCTCAAAAAACTAGGA
Organism: Cuniculus paca; assembly: GCA_004365215.1. Lineage (NCBI taxonomy): Eukaryota > Metazoa > Chordata > Mammalia > Rodentia > Cuniculidae > Cuniculus > Cuniculus paca. The sequence continues at coordinate 32,500 of RJWT010003580.1, read as the reverse complement.
TTAGAGGTCCTATTTGAACCACCATTCCCCTTCTGGGTATCTTCCCAGAAGAATTAAAAACATCACACCACAGTGATATATGTGCACCCATGTTTATAGCAGCACAATTTATAATAGATCAATTTTGGAAACAACTCAAATGCCCATCAACTGAGAAATGGATAAAAAAGATGTGGGGTTTTATATATATAAAATGGAGTACTGCTCAGCCATAAAGAAGGATAAAGTGGAGGCTTTTATAGGTAAATGAATGCAACTCAAGACTATACTCATAAATAAATAAAATAATAAATCAAAACCATATGTGTAATATGTTGTCTCATTAGTGTGAGGAACAGAATGAGTAAATAAGATCCAAAATGAATAATAGATATTGTGAATTGGGAAGACACTGTTCAAGAGAAAATATAAACTATGATGGGGAAAGGAGAAAGGAGAAAGGAAGAAAGGGAAAAAGAAAAAATATATGTGCACATAAGATAGTTAAGATAGTTATGCAGCTAGTTTTTCTTAGTTCATTGAAAAGAAAGGTTTGTGCTAATGTAATTTGGACAATATATCATGCCTATATCTTGTACTCTGAATAATACTATGAAGAAAACATTATGCAATCTATCAATTATTCCAACTGTCCTACTAACCTTTTTTTCTTTGAAAAGAATACAACCAAACAAAATAAAACAGAGTAGAATCAATCACAACAAAACAATAACATGGTACATGACTTCTAAACAAGGTAAAAGACAATCAATAATGGCTACCATAATGCCTCTTGTTATCTTCACTATAACTGCCCGTACCATCAGGGATAAATAAAATCAAACAAAATAAAACCAGAAAAAAAAAAAGCAAAAACAAAACAAAACAATGAAAACAATACAGAACTTCAAGATACTAGTAAAACAGCAGTGGCTACCATAGTGCTTCTTGTTATCTTCACAATAGTTGCCTACACCTTCAGACATAATACAGTCAAACAACACAGAATAGAGTAAAATCAGTCAAAATGAAACAATGAAAGCAATACAGGGTTTCAGAACAAAAATAATTTAAAATCTTCAATGGGTGCAATTATATATTTTGTTATCTTTAAAATAGCTGTTCATGCCATCAAGTATAATAAAATCAAACAAATCAGAATAAAATAAAACTAATCAGAACAATGAAGATAATATGAGCTTCAAATCATGATAATAGCTTAACAGTAACCACTACCTTCCCTTTTTAGATAATTCCTCCCCTTTGACTTTCCCAATATGTATTGTGCATTTTCGATCCCACTAACTCCTATAGTTTGTAATACTAGAGAGACAACATGAAATTCACCCACGTGACTCTGAACCATTTCATACATGAGCATGATCTCAAGTTGCACCCATCCACCTACAAGAGCCTTGAGGTTATCTTCCTTTATAGCTGAGTAGGTTTCCATTGTATAAAATGCCATGTCTTTCTTATCCATTCTGCAGTTGATGGGTAAACTACCCCTACTTTTTTTTTCTGGCTTCCTGTCACATAGGGCATTGTTCTCTCTCCTTTGACTTTCAGAATTTTCTTTCTAGTTAAATGTATTTCTTGTATAGAGCATATTGATGGATCCTGTCTCCTGATCCACTCTGCTTATGCTTCTTTCTATTGTTGCATTGAGGCCTTCTACATTAATAGTTATGACCCTCTTGCACTGTGTTGTCTCTGCCATGCTATTTTCCTGCCATTGGCTCCCTATTTTTCCTCTCCATTCAATCAACTGCCCCCACTTGATGGTCCCCCTCTGCCATTGTTCCTGAGACCATGATCCTTTTTCTCTCTCTGGAATGTCTTTTAGCAATCTTTGTAGGGTTGGTTTGGTGGTCATCAATTCCTTGAGTTGTTCTTTGTTGTGCAAGTCTCTTGCTTCTACATTAATTTTGAAAGAAACTTTTGCAGGGTACATCAGTCTGGCTTGGAAGTTGTTTTCTTTCAGGACTTGCAATACTTCACTCTAGCCTCTTCTTGACTTGATGGTTTGTGTTGAGAAGTCTGCTGTGATTCTGTTGGGTTTCCTTTATAGGTGATCTGTTTCTTTTCTCTAACAGCTTTTAAGATTCTCTTCTTGAGTTAAATTTCTGGGATCTTGATTATTATATGTCTGGGTGTAGATTTGTTTGGGTTATGACTAGCTGGAGTTCTATATGCCTCACTTATTTGAATGTCACTTCCTTTTCCCATGCTTGGGAAGTTCTCTGAAACTATTTCTATAAATAGAGTCCTGATGTCATTTGTCTTGACTCCTGCTTTGTCACATTTTTTATTCTTAAGTTATGTTTCTTTGCATAGTCTTGCAGCCAATGAACTGTTACTTCCTGATTCCTTGTTATTTTTAAGAGATCTTTCCTTTCACGATCACAAACTGCAAACCTGTCTTCGAGGTTTGAAAGTCTATCTTTAGTTTCTTTCAAGTGGTTTTGCCAGCTTTCAGTGGAGTTTTTCATTTCCTGGCTATCTCTTTGAATCTGTTTCATGCATTCTAAATCTTTCTTATATTGTTCTTTTGTGTTTTCCCTCATTTTCCTTTGCTCCTCTATTTTTTTATCTATGTCTTCTTTAGAGGTGCTTGGCAATTCTTTTATCATGTTTTTCATTTCTTCTTTTACCTGGGATAGTATTTCCATTCTAATTTCTTTTATAGCCTCATGAAGTTGTTTCTTTATTTCAGTTGACGTCACTTCAGACATTTCAGGTGTGCGGCTCCTGATCTCTTCTGTGTTTACCTCTGCTGGACTTGTGCTGCTTGGGTTGGATGCTAGAGATTGCTTTTTCCTTCTTCGTCTTTACATATTCCTGGGTTCTTCCATACTCGTGGGTAGTGGGGGCCCAGGCACTTCCTGCATTGGCTATAATTTCTCTGAAGTGAGACTGTTTGGTTTTTCTAGTCAGTGCTGGCTACGGGTATCTGGTGGTGGGCACCTGTGCCTCTGCACTGAGCTGGGTACCAGCACACAAGGGCCCTTGGAGTTTGACCTGGAGCAGAACCCACCAGAGCCTGCAGATCTAAGCTGGCTAGGAACCTAGGCAATGTTGTCTGGAATGTGCATTGGAGCAGGACTCAGTTCGAGCAACTTCCTCAGATCTGCCCCCAACCTGGTGCTGCTGGAAGAAGCCAGCAGCAGTCCTGGGCCCGGGGTTATACTGCCTGACTTCAAAATGGCTCCTGGCCAGTCGCTCTCTCCTGCAAGAGGACTTCACCACCAGTCAGCACAGACCTTCATAACTGCCACTCTCTTCCACCACTGCACCTCTCCACAGAGACCTCTGTGGTCACCACCACCACTGCCATAGGGACTGTGCATCCCCAGGCTCAACAGCTCCTTTTGCAGGGTGAGTCCGGTTCCAGACTTAGGCGCCACCAGCTATCACCTTCTTCTTCATTTAAGTTTTTCTTTTTACTCTCCCTGTGAGTTTCAATTCACATTTTAGATTTTTCCTGGGCCCTTCTTGTCCTCCCATGATGTTATGTTCCAGCAACTGAACTGTTTCTCTCAGAGAGACTGTTTACTCTGCTGCTTACTGTTCCGACATCTTTTCTATCTCCCTACCACGCTTTTTTGAAGCTCTGTTTCATTGTTATTTTTATCTTTTTTCTCTTTCAAAAATATTTTTTAGCTTTTTCTTAATTATAAACAAAAGTATCATTCCATCTGAGTATTTCTATAGGATTGCATCTTAAATTATTGAGTAATACAAAGATAAGGGATTTGAATTTACAATAAGGACATTATTATTTCAGAACTTTATTTTTGTCCTGAAATCACAATCTCCTAAAATATTAAATACAAATCTGGAATTCAGCTAATGCTGTTGCCAAGAGTCCAGTCATAAAAGCTTTTGGGACTCTATTTCTATTGTCTATGGAGAACGCTTTAATTTCTTCATTATAATTCCTGCCACATTGAAAAGAAACAAGATAAAATACTCATCAGAAGTTCTTCCTAACTGAAATCTTAGGAGAATGCGATAATTTGACATTCATTAAAACAAGAGCTGAAATAATTAGAGGTAGACAGACCTTAATCTGACCATGTCTAACCAAAGGCAAGATATACAGTGTGATGTGCCTACGAGTTGCATGAATATTACCTTTCTAACTTTTTGTCTCTTGTCTGATCCCTCAGTCACTCATTTCGCTTTTGTGATTCCAATTTGCTGCCTTCTGAGTTCATGTGAGGCTTCCCCTTTTTTTTATTGTCAGAATTAACCAAAGAATTTGACTTAGCCAATAGTGTACACATGCTGCAAAATTATCTGCTGGCTAAATTATTCCAGACTGAAATTGCAGCCGCCACTGTGATTTCTCTAACTACAGATGTAATTAGTCATGCACCCATTTGATTTTGATGAAATCAGAGCAAAGCGACCCATTATAGACATGATATAAGTCAGCACAGTGGACGTTGTTGTTTATGGCAAATCAAGAGTATCAGATTGCATATATTGTACATCACCAAGAAGAAACACAAGAAATGACTGAATTTAAAAATCATAGAATGTAAAGTACAGGATATACACCAGTGATAGTTTTGATATTGAATGCCTTCCAAATGCCCAAGTGCTACGGGCTTGGTCCCCAGTCTGAAGCACTATTTGGAAGATGACAGGACTTTTAAGAGGCCAGCAATGGAGGAAAGAAGTGAGGTCACTGGGGTTGTGGCTTTTAGGGATTAGTGGGACCTGGTCCCCTTTAATGTGTCAGTTTCACTTCGTGGCTACCAAGAGACGAACAGCCTACTCCATTACAAGCTTCTTCCAGGAACTGCCTCACCACAGACCCAAAGCAACAGAGCCACTGACCATGAACTGGAACCATGGAAACCACTAACCAGAATAAATCTTTCCTCCTTATAAGTTGATTTTCTCAGGTCGTATCACTATAAAGGAACACTAACAAGGTACCAACAGTTAATGATGCATGATATTATCAATGACAGGGAGGACCTGAAAACTTTTGGTTCATGAACTCTCTAGAAACAAAAAAGTAGAAAGAAGTGATATAAATAATTTTTTAAAACTTTCTCTTCATTAATTATGACTTATAAGAGAAAACTGATTGAGCTCTTGACTCGGCTTCAGAATTGCTATTATAAGAGTTCTGGGTCTAAATTAGATAGGTTTGTCCAGAATCTTCAATCTCATAATAGTTTATGATAAATGACTATGAAGTCCTTTTCTAAGGAAGAAATGCAGCTCTTCTTTCTTGTGTTCTGATGGGAAGCATTAAATTTCTCTCTTTATACATGATGTTCTCAATGCATTACTATTCCATTGCTATTTTACTGTAAACTAATGTAGTTACTAATAGTAATAGAGATTCCAAGATAAAGATAAAAATCAAACAAATAAACATTTAAGTATCTTCTCTGTGATTTCTCAGTGGCAAATGCAAATAAGGACCTAGTCTAATATCTTAATAATCTTATTCCTGCAATTTGTCTCTCCCACTAGCACAAATGAAGGTTTTTTTTCCCTTGAGAAATAACATGCTATTCTATTACCACTGCTTTTTCAGAGTACTTATATTCAGTTTTAAAAGGATCATTGATTCTAGACCTAAGTCTCTTTAATATGAAGCCTGCTCTCTTTGAGAAAAAGACATTGTGGGAAGACACTCTGAACTATAAGAATAGGTTACAGAAGTGGATAATGACCTGGATGAGATATTGGAACCAGAAGGATTTGTTGAGTTTCAGCAACATGAAATGAAAGGAAGTGCCTTGTAGAATATCATAAGAATCAGCATTAGTATTGACTTGGGTAACTTTGCTGACCTAAAAGAAAGAAAATAACAGTAACATGATGAAATGGGCTTATGATATAAAGTGAAAAAATTCAGTTGGTACAAGGTAAGAAAACAATAAAATCAATAGTGACTTCCATAGATTAAAATTATGGAGTGATAAACACTGTGTGCCATTCAGTTTTAGAAAAGTTTGAATACATGAATCTAAACTTAAATTTAAGAAAACAAAATTAAACCTTCTGTAAGCCTTAGGTACCAAATCATTTGCTCTGGAAGTTCAATGTAAAAGTATCTTTTACTTCCCCAAATAATTAGGAACAAAGCACTCATAGCATTACATATAACTCCATGCAAAGAGGCAAATGAGAGGAGATATTGGTGGTAAGGGGCGATATTATGTATTTATTATTGACAGGAATAAAAGTAACTACAAAGACATTTGAATATTGAGTCCTGCAAGCTAGAAGAGTAACTGCAGGATAACAAATCTGCCACTGTGGATCCAGTTCTACTCAGCATCATGGGTAGAATTTCCATCATCAAATTGTGTGATGAAGATTCCAATCTTTATCAAACTCATATTTATAAACAAAGGCTGAAAGCAGGCATAAAAGGTCTCAAATGGGAAGTTAATGGTAACCTCGAAAGTTCTCACTTCCACAAAAAGAGATTCAGATGATAAAGGAGAAGTTAAAGGTGTCGAAAGAAATGTGAAATAAAGGGCAGGAGGAAAAGGATGATGATTTCCTGTCAGGTGGTCTCTGAGACTAATGTCTAGAGATAGATCAACAGATGGATCTGACCTTCTGTATACATCTTGCTGTCACTCTTGTTGGAAGAACTGTTTCTTTAGAAGTACCTCACCATTAGGATTGTCTGAGGTGTCTAAATCTACAAGTAATTTAGCTACCAAATAAGAAATTAAAATTCTCTATTCAGAAAAATTTTATTTACATTTTTATTCAAAGTATTTTGTTCAGTTTAAAGGATAAATGGCCCTTTAAAGAATGCTTGATGCTATTATTTAAGCACGCATCTTTTAAAGTGTGTTTAGGGGTCCAACTAAAAGGAATGAAGTGTGAATTGCTTAATGAACAAACAATTTAGTGCCTAAAAAGTAGCACACATCAGAGGAATCAAAGGAAGGACAGTTTCACTCCTTCTTTCCTGTGTCAGGGAAAACATTTCATTCTAATTAGAGGAAAACTCTACACAGGTTCTTCAAGAACCTCACACAATTACTCAGACGTTTCTTATTTTCCTGGCTTTTCTGGGAAGATAAAGGGCAGGGAAAAGGCCAATTCAAAGAAAAGTAAAGAGACTGGCCATGGCTGGGTAACAAGACGCTTTTAAAATTTCCTGACTGCTCCCCTCTAAAATGAACATAAATACAAAAATTTACAAAACAACTTTAAAAGTTTCAAGACCTCTCTCCAAAGTTCATTTAAAGATTGAACTCTTCCATTGGAATGTATTGTAAACCTATGTATCTGAACAGAAAAAAGTACCCAAAAGATGTTTTTCAAACATTTTGACTATAGCCTTTGGCATATAGTAACTTGATACACAGGACTGGGATCTACAATGCACAGGGAGAAAAATATAGACAGAAAGCACAAAAAGGGCAGATTACACAATAGGCCATACAAATGCCTGCAGGACACGCTGAGAGTCTGACCCTGAGCAGCCCCATGTTGGCCTATATTGGTTTCTCATGATACCATTGAGCTCCTCCTTAAAGGGCTGGCCCCAGCCTATTTTTCCTCCACTGCAGGTGGTGTGAGCCATCACTTTGCTGTAAAGAATGTAATCTGCTCTCCAACTGAGAGCAAAGGTGAATTTAGTTGTGCTCTTTCTTCTCTCATGAATACCATCTCCCTGACTGCTTGCTGTAATGCCAGACTTCTAGCCTCCATCTCTTTACCCTGTCAGCACCTTATCCGTTTTGAGGAGGTTGGTTCAGCCAGACACAGCTCATTCATAACACTAAATCCATCTAGCAAGGTAATGCCTGGGACACTATCTCAAGGAAGCAGCAGAGAATTGGTGCATGTGATGTTCTTCATGCAAAACTGTGTCCAGGTAACTTTCCTTGAGGTAATAATGCCTGAGGTTAGCGTAGACCTGATCTGGAAGTTAGCAAGTGTGGATAATGCTCACTGACAATATACTAGTGTGTCTGTTGAATCTGATAAAATAATCAGAGAAGCAAGAAAGAGCCCACTGAAAGAGTTTCTCCATCCTTTAGATGAGCAGCTCTCTCTTGGGAAACAGCATCAGCTCCCCGTCATCTACTAAGAACAGGGAACGCAGCTCTTCAGAGCTCCGGATTCTGCACATGATTCTGTTTCTGGCCCTATCTATTCCTGTGGGTTCACTTTCAGCCTGGACTTCAACCAACTGGTTTTCAAGCAAACCCCGCATTTTCCCTTCTGCTTTCTTTTACTGTGGGCATTCCAATTCCACTTAGTTTTCTAATTATCTCATTTCAAAATCTCATTCATCCTTTGAGAACAAATTCCACCACCTTTATCATGAAATCTCTGTTGAAGCTTAGCGTCTCCATCCATCCCAGGAGACAATGGCCTGCACAGTCCTTTGAGTGAACAAAACAGAGGCAGGCACGAATTTGAATCCAATCTGTGTATCATTACAAAAGTTACTCAATCTCTTGATTCTCAGCTTTTTCTATACATAAGACTGAAACAGATCATATCTTTTAGGAATGTCATGGGTTTGGGCATATGAGCAATACTCAAGTCTTTTCTTTAATTTGATTTTGTTTTTTCACAGTACTATGGCACACTGTATTTATGACATGCTATAACTACCTCATTCTGTGATTGCTTATATACATGTCTGAGCCACTCTAATAAGGCTACTTAAATATCAGTGTATGAGCCATGCGTGGTGGTGCATGTGTGTAATTCCAGCACTCAGGAGTCTGAAGCAGGAGGATCATGAGTTTGAGGATCATGGGTTCAAGGTCAGTGTGAACTACATATAGTAAGATCCTGTCTCCAAAAAAAAAAAAATCAACTTAAGAGAAATGCCGTCTATGACTTTATCATGAAACCCACACCTTCCTTCTATCTTTTTACACTGATTTTTTTTTGGCCTTGTAATAATTACAGTATGAGAATTACTATGGCATAGTTTCTTTGTTTGACATCTTATTTTTCTCTATATATAAGCGTCATAAGAGCACGGGCCTTTTGTATTCAGCTCACTGTGTCCCTGACACCTAGAATAGCACCAGCAAAGGCTAGGTATTCAGTACCATGTGACAAATCAATGGAAGATTAAATAAGCTGCTTGAGGTCAGTGATAATTTCTTAACTGTTATAAAACTCAAAAGGCTGGAAGGGACATTAAAATCCCTTTATTGACACAGAATTCCTCTGACAGCCACACACCCAGCAGAGCCCCCATCCTAGCACAAATCGCTGTGCATGATCTCTGCAATATTCATGCCCTTGGATGCCCCTATCACACTGAGCTGCTGTTCCCCAAACCTAGAATCGGCTCTTCCTGCTCCTTCTCTGCCTGGTGAACTCCTCTTGATCCCTTGAAGGACCATGGGACACAGTGGCAAGAAGAGTTTGGAGCCACACAGAACTAGGTTTAATACACTCACGAGTGGGGAAAGCTTGCACACTTTACTTGGCCCCGGTGCCCAATTATCTTGTTTATAATAGGACTTCATATTTGTGGAAAAAACAGGGTCACAAGGGTAAAAGATGCACACAGAGACCATCAGGGTCCTTCTGCCTACAAATGAAGGGTTTAAAAAGAGAACAAATAAAAACCTTTACTATCCCTTTCTCTGTAAAATCTTTTCTATCTCTGCTAAGCAAAATGGATCACTCCCTTTCTCCACACAGGTATTTTGACAAATCTTGCAGATACTTGCACTCAAATCACTAATCATGCAACACTGATGCCACTTGGTTTTAAGCCTGGGTCCTCTATTTGAGTTGATCCTAGTTGAGTTGACCTTGTGGCTCCAGGTCCTAGGACTGTAGTTGGTACAGGAGAGACCATCAGCACACATCTGTTCACTAAATAAAAGAATATGTAAGGCTTTCCTTTGGCCTCTTATGTGCAATGTCTTTTCTATTTGCTTAAAGTTCCTCGCTGGAAATTTACTCTTCAGCATCACCTTCAAGTTTATAGCATTTGTTCATCTGATTTTCCTCCGGTGAGTTAATACAGTTTTGGTCGCACTCTCTATTGCTCTACTAACAAGTATCGCATGATACTCACATGCCCAGTTTCTTTCTATTAGCTCTTTTCCAACTCAACTTATGTGATCCTTCATTCACTCACCATTCACCTGTTCAGTCTGCAGGTACTAAACAAGGAACAGAATTGGCAGCTAGAACCACTCTGCTACCTAAATCATTGAACATGACACATAGTTCTTGCTAAGTTAACACAGACAAAAACTCACATTCTATAGCACAACAACCAGGACATGATGAGTTTGTAATAGCAACTGTCTGTAACTTACTATGCATGGAGACTGAAGAGTCATTCTTAGTTTCCCTAGGTATGTTTTAACAACAACAAAAATTTAAATGTTCTGATTTCCAATTAGCTTTAGGATTGATTTCTTTTTTGCACTTGTGTGTTTGAAAGTAGCACTAACAGAAAAAAAATAAGTTTGACATTATATTATAATTTTAAACGATTCTATCATAGATATTATTCCCAGCTCTCTTAAATCTAAATCTAAGCTTTCAGTCTATGTTAAGTGAACAAGGGTTAAAAGCAAAGAAAATGATTCATTTCAGTGCAGGTCTTCCTACCTATTAGACTATTCTTTCCATAAAAGAGACAAATGTCACCCTGACCAGACTTTCAACAGAACAAAAGAATTTACGAGTCTAATGGTGCAAATGAAACTTGAAACTATCATAAAAGATGAAAATGCCCCCTCTAAATGAGAAAGTAAATTGAAAATAATATGAAGCAGAAGGACTGAGAGGAACCATGCTCTCAGGATTCCGCACTACACATCAGGAAACCTAAAAGCCACCTTCCACGCAGCGGTCACTCGGTCTGCACACCTGTGAGGTGGAGACAACAGCGCACTCCTGTTAGCGCCACAGAGGTGGTGGGACTAATAAAACCTAGCTGGGAACGCATTTCAAAATACACCACTGAAATACAGAATAAGGCAGAAATAAAAAGTAAAAGACTGCTGTTCAGAAATGCTCTTTCAAAAATTCTTGAGACTGGAGCAGATTTCTCTAGATGCTCAAGGCTTTGCCCATGCGTGTAGTATTTTTAAAGACCTCTGTGGCAAAAACAAACAATTCACTGTTTGATCTGGAGAACAGAATAAGACCTGAAACCTTGGCCGACTATCCAGAGGGCTATTTTAGATGCTAGATGATACATAAAGTGAAAAGGCCAGGGTCTCTGCAGGCCAACGCCACAGAAACTGGAGGAAGACAAGAGAGCCAGCTTAAAATATAACATTCCTAAAGTCTTACTAGGTTTCTAATTTCTCATTGCTATCCCTGAAAAAATCACTTACTTATTTCTCCTTCTCTCTCCCTCTCTCTCTCTCGCTCTCTCTCTCCCATTCCCTCTTCCTCTCCCTCTCCCTCTGCCTTCCCTCTTTCTCTCTCTTTCTCCCTCTCTCTCCCTCTCTCTCCCTCTCTCTCCCTCTTTCTCTCCCAGCCCCTCTCTGCAGTGGATAGAGAAGTGCATCATAGTTGAACATCCAAATTGAGCCACATAGGATAGGTCTTAGGCATGTCAAAGCCTGTGCAGCAACATCTTTAAAGTACACACATGTAATTCCTACACTGCTGGCTGTTTAAAGGATGATGAAATATTAAGACACTGTAAACTGTAACTATTCAATGCAAGGAGCTATTGGTAGAAAGTTGCTCTGTCTACTGCCTTCTAATTTCACAAAGTTACAGAGAAATCGTCCAGCTACCATTTAACAAAAACTGAGCAATGCAAAGATTCAGAGTGAAAGGAAGATAAAAACCCTGGTGTCTCAAAATGAATAATGTAGATGGTGCCCCCAAAGAAATCTAACCTATGAGTACTGGAGAGTCATATCATTATAGATACACTTTGTTAGACAAGTATAATAGATAATCCTGAAAGTCTGTAATCAGAAGAAAAGGCTGAAGCAAACATCTTGCCCATCCCATTATGTGCCAAGAGGAAGATATGCAAACAGATGTCAACTCTGTAAATGAGCAGACAAATGACACAGTCAGGGAGGGTAGCAAAGACAGTAAGTCACACAATCATGCTTACTCACACAGACAGACAATGTATGAAGCAGCAGCCACCCCTGATTTAAAGAACAATGAAAAATCTAACTAGGGGAATAGATGAAGTTGAAATGTGGAGATGCTCCTGGGTGATCCTGACATTGTGTGTTCATCGCACTAAATAACCATAGAAAATGAATGCTTTACATACCATACTTTTCTGTAGCTATGGAAAAACAATGCAGCTGTGTGTTATGTGATAAGGCCTCTGTAAAGGATGCGGGCCAATAAGCTCACAGTTAGGATGCAGGAGGTGATGGCAGAGAAGAGACGAAAGCTATTCTGTCCTCACTCCACCACTGGCTCAGCAAGGACCCAAGAAGAAGAAGAAGAAGCAATTTCCAGGTATGAGCTCATTGCTCCTCATTATGTCTCCAGGGAACAGGTAGCGAGTATTATCCAGTTTTTGCAGGCAGTGAAAGTGAAGCTGTGATTGGCTGAGCATCTTCATAAAAGTCATGGAGCAAATCCGTGCTGTGGCTGAGATTAGAACCAATTCTCCTGCCGCCCTCTGCCATGCCTGCTACTTAAGCACACTTTAAAACTCATTAAAATGGCCAGGAAGTGTGCTCGCAGAATAGCGTCAAGCAAAGAGAAGAAAGACAAGGAAGGAAAACTTCACATCCAGTGTTATTCCTGCTTATGTAAAGTACATGTGTTTATGAAATTGGAGACAGCCAATATCAGCAACAGTAACATCTGGATTGTGAGATAAATGGTGATTTCTTTTTTGTCTTTATGCTACCTTGTATTTCCCAAGTTCAAAATTATGAGCAATCATATTTTTATGAGAAAAATAATTCAAAGTGAAAAATTCATTAACAGAGCTTTATAGATCATAAAAATATGAAAGTATCCATTAGTCAAAAATACTTTGAATTTCTGCATTAAACATGAGAGCTATTAACCAAGAAAAAGAAAGTATTTCCACTGTATTCTCTTTACTTCCAAGCACATACCTTGTGTTCCCCCCTTGATAATTAGTAATATTTTGTTCAGTTAAATTAAGTCCTAACTCCTGAGCCCAACATGTAGCCTAGGATTTGACCTTTCAGCTTGCTATTTGACTCGAACCCCTATGCATATTCTTTCTTCAAAGATTATGTTATTTGTGGGGAAAGGACAGCCTTTTCAACAGTGGTTTCAGAAAAATTGGTTATCCACATGCAAAAGAATCAGATAGTCCCTTACCTTATACTACCATACACAATAGTTAACTCAGAATGGATCAAAGATCAAAATGTAAAAGCACAAACTATAAAATTTTAAAAAGAAAACTTAGAATAAAAACATCATGACATTGAATGTGGCAATAATTTTTTAGATATGGCACCAAAAGCACTTCTGAGCATGAAGTATTTTTCACTTTGAGTTCATTATTATTTATATCTTCTTTTGTGTATCTCTATTAGGTTATAAATTCCTTAAGAAAGGGGACCAAGTCCTAAACATGTTTGTAACTGCAACAGTCCCAAGTAAACATGTACAATCACTCTTCATGGAGTTAATGAAGTAATAATCTGTGAGTGATGCATACAATATCAACAGATTGGACTCTGCTAACCACAAACACATCAATAATCTAGAATTAAAAGACATAAATACCACAAAGAGAAATAGATATTGTATTCCCAAGTGATATCAAAGCATGGCAGTTGCCCAGGTTGACAAGATAGCCAACCCATTCACTCACGTGAAAGAATTTTGTTCAAATCATCAAAATGGGCTTTAGCTGAATAACCCCACATTTGTTCACTATCATTCACTAGCTGTGTTATTTTAGTAGTCATTCTCGATATTTTAGTAAGGGTTATCCCCCACCTTCTTATTCATTCCTGTACACATTTTACCCCATTTTCTTTTTAAAAGTTAAACAAACCAGTAGTTCATATTACTGACTTTATTAAAAGTATTATGTGTACCTTGATAATTTGTTCACACTTCTTATCCAGGTCTGATGGCTTTAACTCTGTGTATTTGTGTGTAACTGATCTCTAAATTAGACTTGGAGTAGACCTTCTGACTCTGCTTTTCTACTTCTCACATCTGTTTGAGGATAAATTGCAACTGTAGATTATTAGCAGCATGCTGTGTGTACTCATGTCATTGCCAGCAGTTTATAGGCACACAGATTTTTTTGTCCAATTATTTCACTAGTCTCCAAATATTTCCAGTGCCTCACATTAGCTAAATTTTCCTTTATTCTCTACTTTTGGTAATTATACTCTAACGGACCTTATAGTCTTTGGTCAAGAACAGAGTAACGATTATAGAATGCAGTACCAAATACATGTTGTTTCAATGACGAGCTGTGGTCATGGGCTACAGTCACCCAACACAGGCATTGCCACATATGCTTGTGACCTCGTGGCAAAACAGAGGCCTAGCAAAGGCAACCTTCTTCCTCTTAGATACTGGAAGTGTTTGAAGCCTGCCAGGTGAGTAAGGTGTTGAGTACTTTCAGTAGACCTGTGAGGTTCATAGCTCTCCGCTAGCTGGTTCCTCCTGCGTGTAAGACATCAACTGTCTTGAATAATAAAGTAATGATACAGTATGGATTAGCAGTGAGGGGGGTGACCTGCTATGTTCAAGGACATGCGGTTTCTCCCCACCATCTGCACTTCTCAAGGTTTTCTCTCTTGATATGCAAGGTTTTCTCTCTGGCATCCCCAGAGTCTTGGCTGATGGCCCAAGGCCCAAGGAAAGCAGGAATAGAAGACAGCGCTGGGAGGCTGTTCTCAAGCCTCAGCTGCCTAAGGTGCACCCGCCAGGAGGTACACACTTGGCCTCCTGCAAGCTGCTGTAATGGCTCCAAGGTAATTGCTCTCTGGGTTTGTATTAACCTCATTCCTTCACATGAAGCCAAGGCAGGCACTGCACACCAAGGAAGGCTAATCTTGGTTCAGGAAATAACAAAGGTCTTTTCTGTTTCATAGCCAAAATGACTGAAACTGAAGAAAGATGGGGGAAATGTACTTTAAACAATTTGTAGCTATTTTGCTTGATTTTCCCTTGAAGCAATAAATAACTGTGCTCCCTGCTGCTGGTATTTTATCAAGCTCTGTTTGTTATAACTGTGTATTATGTTCCATACAAGACAGCATCTTTGAGCTTTCTTTTCATGTTTCTCTACTACAATTTAACTCTGTGAGGAGCAATACCA
The DNA here is from genome assembly GCA_004365215.1 of Cuniculus paca. Classification (NCBI taxonomy): domain Eukaryota; kingdom Metazoa; phylum Chordata; class Mammalia; order Rodentia; family Cuniculidae; genus Cuniculus; species Cuniculus paca. The sequence goes on along the minus strand of RJWT010003580.1, from coordinate 17,259 downwards.
ATGTACCACCAGGATGGAGAAATAGCAGAACCTGCTGCTAAATACCACCTCCTGAATACGGAATGCTCCTGTTGGGAATAAATAAATGGCAACCTGGGTTTTTTAGTGTAAATTAACAAAAAAAAAAAAACCAATCAGGAGCCTCTGGATTAATAACCATTGCCTACTATTGATGACCCTAGCCACTAACAACATGAGAACAAGAGAAAATGATTTCCAATCTAGTTCATCTAACTCCTCTTCCCTTAAACCACCCACTACCTTCTGAACACAAGAGCACAGATTAGCAGGAGTGGGGGAAGATCTGTGTGTATGGTCCTATCATTTTGATTTTTTTTTATTGAGGTTCAATCTGGTTTATTTTTCTATAAAAAGCAAGGAAATATGGGAATATTGCCCCACTGGCGTTATAATGATGTGAGTTGTAACCAGATCACTGATTCTCAAATAACAAGACCTATAACATGGAATTTGCCTTATCTGTCCTCAAAGCTGGTACTCCAGTTGATAATAATAATTATACTACAACACTCATATTCACATTCAAAGCGTTTTTAATTTCCATATTTCATTTGATCCTTAAAAAACAGAGAGGACTAGGTAATTATGTTTCTCATTCCTATCATAAATGAATCACTGATAATGTAAAACTCCTTTGATACTTCCATTTTCCTCTCTGGAAAACAGGGTTTTATAAAGCTTTAACTATTCATTGGTCCTGTGCTGATCCAAATCACTAAGAATAAATTGCAAAACACTTTTCAAATGCAGAAGCACTCTGTCTGTGTTTCACATTCACCAGCCGCTCTCTTTTCCTTTTATGAATTACATTTAAATGAATTATGGCAAAGGAAAAAGAGCCGCCAAGGCTAAAACCCAGGAGTGGGTGAGTGCACAGCCTAAGTAATAAGTGATCACAGCCACCAGCAGGGCACAAGGCACCCAGGCCTTGTGATCCACTACTGTTCTGAGCATTGACGGGAAAAATCCTCTGCCAACAAGAATCTGTCTCTTCTAAAGACAAGGAGCTTCCAGAGTTGGTACTAGAAAGATGCCGTTTCAATGAGGGATGGGGTGAGCTCCGTCCTCTGCCACGTGCAATAGTAAATCTAGTCGCAGAGACAAGTAAACTTGAATTGTGGGGAAAATGCTCTCCAGTTTAATGTCCCAAGGGCTCAGTAAATGCTTTCATATTAATAATAGTTTCTAGATGATGTCTTTTGCCTTAGAAATTTTAAAATGTCATTTAGTACATAGCATTATAAAGAATGCTATGACATTAAAAGTAATATAAATAAGGGAAATGTAGTCCACATAAGGGGCATTTGGATAATTATTTCATCTCTTCACATCCAAAATTTGGAAATGAAAATAGTCTTCTCTCACTTCTACAATAAATCATTTACAAAAAGTAAGTGGTTTCACAAATAAACAACTATATCTATGACTGCTCTCCTAAAATCTATAATACATTTATTGATAAATCTGCATTTAAAGGTTCATTTTACCTTGCCATTGACATTCTGTCTCCCCTGCCATTTCATTAGATTTAAAATTTTTCATTCCTAGTAATGAACTGTAAGAGAGTTTCCATGTTAGAAAGTGGCCCCATTTCAAACTGGGGCAATGCAACTCAATATTTCATTTTCTATTAATTACTACAGTCAGTAAAGTTTCTGGTTTGTATTTTCAGCAAAACTAGAGTCTGTCTTCATTTGTAAGGAAAAAATTCCAGGATCATCCTTAAATACAACATTTAAATGGCTCTGCAAAATGGAACAATACCTGAAAACATACTTCATGTGACCCATCAGACAATACTTGCTTGTTTAACAGATCCTTGCGAGTAACTACTAAGGACATTGAATAGAGCACCAGGGATTCAAGACCTAAAAAGAAGCACCCACTGTTGAGAAATAAAAAGTCTAGTGACACAACAGATACGTAAACAGAACATCTCAGGGCCACTCACTGTGCTGCTCTCTAGGTTTGGAAACCTAGGATGCAGCATAAAACTGACTGTTAACCCAATGGCATAATTCAAGGAACCCTACAGAGATGATGGCCTTTAAGCAGCGTTAATTCTTTTTAACATTAAGATTTCATGATGGACTGTAAAACATAAATGAGTGTGTCCAACTCTATCAAGTCACCAGGCAATTTAATAAAACCATCTCTACAATACTGTAGCATATTTCCGTCAGTGAAAACTTATATAGAAGCATCATTATGTGGAAAAACCAAAGTCCGATCGCTACATAGAGCCACTGTGTGGCATCAGTGGGAACAGCAGGACCAGGGAATACATACGTGCTTATCTCCACCTTATCTTAGTCCTGTGATTCCATAAATAATGTTTCAGTAATTCTAGATTCAGCCATATGCTGGACTAGAAATACGGAGTTATACTGCCATCTGCTGGCAGTATAGACTTTACCAGCAGTACCGTAGCAGTTCAGGAAAGAGAAAAGTGCTTATCATTAGCCATTTTATTATACAGCATACATTTAAAACTCATTTCCAATAAAATAGCTTTATGAAACTCGTTTGTGTCTTATTCTAATCAGATAAAGAAATGTTAATGATATTTCCCTAGTAAGTTTTAAAATAGTAACCCCAGAACTAAAATTTTTTATTCACATCTCTTGAATTTTTTATGTATACTTTGTTATTTCCAAAACAATTTAATAAGATACACTATAGGAGAAAGGCTGCATTTACTGCCAGATTTGCGATTATCTAAAACATATTGTTTGCACTTGAATAGACCACAATATATTTCATATGTTGACAAGATATTTAAATGCCTTTTCTTTGTCCTGGTTTGAGAGCAGGTTTTACTGCACTAAATTCACATACTATGTGTGTGCTTCTCTAACTTTGCCTGAGGGCTCCCTTTAACTTAACATAAAACCATTTATGGCAACAAAATTAAGCAAACCAATTGTTCCATTACTTGCTAGTTTCCATTATATATGGAAACATCCATTCAGCATTTTTATCTGCTAATGTAACAGAAACTTGTCTGCTCAATGAGATTTATTATTTGTTTTTTTTTTACATGTTCACAAGATATTGTTGTACATTTTGCAATGGATCTTTATTATCTAGTAATGGTGGCTTGCAAACTAAATTAGTTTTTAATGGTGTAGTTAAATTCTAATTTATGTTTTGGAGCTTTGTTTAATTCATTTAGTTATAATGTAATCATTTTCTTGCTATTTTCTTATATCACATAGAAAGGACAAAGGAATGGGGGCTCATCTCATCACACTCACTTGTTTTGGCTTTATTAAATCTTGTCACTAATTGCATTTCCCCCAAGAAACTTTCAAAACAATTGCAGTCTGATCCTTTGGGCAAAACTACCTGGTTGCTCAGCATTCTGTAGAAAGATGTTGAATCAAACGATTACTGTAACTCTAAGGGTTAGTTAGACATTGCGCTTCCTCATGCTCATTATAACCCCACTGTGCTGTGTAATGTACTGGGCAATTATTCTTTTGCAATAAATTCCTTTCCTGTGAGCTCTCTTTCTTTCCTGAGCATTCAGGAAAGCTGAAACCAAAAGTGATCATTAGCGCACAGAACGTAATCTTTTATAATGTCTACATGCATTTTCTTCCCTCGCGATCAACAGGACTTTCATAGACCTGGCTACGGTAACCTTTTATACCTTTCCATTGGGGTCCACACTGCAAGAGCAAAAACCCTTAGCAAGTTTCACAGTTTGGAACCAGAAACTGGATTACAGGGTTGGACTGGAATAATTATATAATTTAGAATTTCAGGAGCAAAACTGACTCTTTCCC
>RJWT010003580.1:0-13347 GCA_004365215.1 Cuniculus paca | reverse complement strand
TCCCCTGTAAAACAGCAGCCTCTGTGCTTAGTTGACTTACAAGCTGTTCGTATCACCGCATCCGATCAACAGTGCTCAATAGATCCTAGCAACAACACACAGCCCCTGGAGCCTCCAGCTCTCCACAAGGGTTTCTTCTAGCAGAGCCCTCCTGCAGCTTCCTGGCCACTCAGTTATGAGTCTCACTGTGCCCCCGAAAAAGGTATATTGAAGTCCTAACCTTCAGCACCCTGGAATGTGACTTTATTTGAAAATAGCTTATTTGCCATGTCATTAGTTAAAATTAGATTATACGGTATACAACAGACCTTTCATTCGATATGACTCATACTCTTATGAGCTACAGGTGAGCTTGGAAGGCCCAAGTCAGAGACTGATGCGACACAGATAAAGTCTAAGGAATGCTAAGGACTGAAGGCCACCACCAGAAGCTAGGAAAAGACAAAGCAGGAATATGCCCAGAGGACTTGTGGTCCTGATGACACTTTGATTTTGAATGTCAACTTTCCAGAACTGTGAGAGAAAGAATTTCCATTTTATTAAAACAATCTCAGTTGCAGTACTTTGTTACAGCAGCCTTAGGAAATGAATATGTAGACCCACCTAGTAGAGCCTGAGCCTGTTCTAAAATCAACCCTAACAACACCACTCCCTCTTCCCAGGCGTCAAGGTGACTCGGAAGTACTCTCAAGGTCTGCAGACCCAGGCAACACATATTTTACTCACATTTCAAGCACATGGAGTCCATAAACTTGGAAGTCAACCATCAAAGTATAATACTCACTAGCAACACGGTTTTAAGTTTTTGATCTAGTTTCACAAGATTCTATTTAGAAGAGAGGTGTATTGTTTTTAATACATCACTATTTATGGAACGGGGTCCATTGTTTTTAATACAGCATTAAGTTTTACCATAGAGTTGAGGTAGGTGGAAATACTTTATTTTTAATATAAGAAATTGCATGTGTTTTATAAAGAACATTACCTTGACCACAAAAGTAAAAAAAAAAAAAAGAACATTTTGATGTGACCTGGAAAAGGTTAATTAAAAGTTTAGTCTTCAATTTAGTTTTCAAAGGATGGAGAAAGAAAACAACAGATTTAAAGTTAGTTTCGTTTTGATGAAAATCTACAAATCTGAGAACAGGGTCTCCCATGAGTTTGGTTTATGACTACGGAAGTACTAGCTTCACCTACACAAGAGGCAATGGTGGCTCAAGCTTTGACTGCTTTGAGGTGTTTTGTTTGTTTTGTTGTGTTGTGTTTTGTTTTGTTTTGTTTTGTTTTTCTCAACTGCTCAGGACATGCAAACATTTCCAATAAACTTAAGCTTAGCTACTCACTCCCATGAAAACTCCCTAGAGTGCTTTTCGAACTTCTTCATCTTCATTTAAAATTTAAAGTGCACTTTGCATTATGAGCCAATACACACAAGTCTCTGTATATATATAAGTCAGATGAATAAATAGAATTGAAAAAAAATTTTGAAAAGTAATCCTTATCTTTATTACTTGTAGTACATTCTAAGGATCATCACTTCATTCAATTTCATTTCTATCATGTGGCCCATAACCCAGTGAATTGATTCACAACACCTGAAATGGATCATGGTCCACCATCAAACATAGCCATAAAGTCTGCCATCACAGTAATCACCACTCTCCCACAGTTTCTGTTTAAGCACCCTGCTTCTCAGTTCTCTCCTGCTATCCCAACTATTTTACAAACTCCAGCTCCTGCAGTTCTTCTACCCCAACGTGTCTTAGTCCATTGATCCTGCTACCTTCCTTGAGCCCATCCAATGCCTTACATACTGTATCTCTTTTTATGATCATTTCCTTGGGTGTTCTTTACTCGCTTTCCCTTCTTGCTTTGTCATAGTGTCCTAGGAGGAAAAATTCTGGGGTTAAATCTAACTCTACTCTGGGCACATACACAGCACGTGAGCAGGACTGCCAATAGACACCCGCCATGCTGCTGGTCTCACTTTCATTCATCAGCACCAATTCTGCTGACCTTTAGTACTGTTCTTGTAAATCTTACCCAAGCACATGACTCTAAACACCATTTGTGCTGATGACTCCCATTTATATCTCCAGCCAACATCTCATTCTTGAACTGCAGATTCGTTCTGCTTGGCACCTGTCCTGAAGGTATATCAGGTACCTAAAATTTAACAGGGCCATATCTAAGCTCCCAATCACCACTGTACTCCAAATCTGTGTCTCCTGTAGTCGCCCCATCTCACAAAATGTAACTCTGTTCTTATGACCACTTTCTACTGCACTCAACAGCAAAAGTCCCAGTCCTACAGGAAGCCTTTCACAGCTTTTCTCCTAGTTAACTCTGTGTCTTCCTCTGCCAGTGACCACAAACACACACACACACACACACAACCTGACACCAGACACATTGGCTTCCTCCACACACAAGACACCAGGCACACTTCCATCTCAGAGCATCCTTGTCCCTAAGTCTGTATTCTTTGCTCAGATGATGTTCACCTTCTACAGACCTTTGCTTAGGTGTCATCTTCTTACTTTAGTCCTTCGTTCACCCATTTAAAACTGCATCTCACACCCACTACAACACTACGTATGCCATTTCTACTTTGCTTTACTTCTGAATACGTATCATTGTACAACATGATGTATAATTTATTGACTTATCTAAGCTATACTAACCTACATGCTCCAGCCTCACAGCACACATGGATTTCAGTGTAAAATCAAATGTTCCAAGAGCATAGTTTAGGATCTTTAGTCCAATTTATATAACCCGAGTAAACAATATCTATGGTATAACTTGTTTGACTTTATGCTACTATAAATACAGATTAGCACCACTTGCCTTAGTGACTACATTGTCCTGACTTCCAGAGGGAAATACATACATAGAGATGCACACAGAGAGAAAAGTAATGCCTGGATCTTCCCACATTTCAAGAGTGAGATGGCAACCCACAGAACATGTTTGGGAGATATAACTTGCTTGCAAACACTGCTCAAGGATGAAAAGGCACAGACATCTGAGAGCTCAAGCTGTGGCTTAAACATGGCCCTAGGAAAGGTTTTTGTGTCTCTGATAGAGCAGGTAGAATCCAACAATCCAAAGAGACCAAACCAAACCACGTAGCTCTCTCTTTTGCAAGAGGTTTGAATTCATCCTTTAAGCAGGCAATTACTAGGAAAAACCCCATAACCCTACAAAGCCTTTTAATGTGTAAAATATAATGCAAAACACCTCTTCTGTACTCAAGATGCAGAAGTTATTGTGTTTCTAAGGAGAAAATACTAACTAGCATGAGTATGGAGGACAATTTTTAAAAAACGATAACACATTTGTTTTGCAGATAAGATGAATCACATCGAGGGAGATCCATTTGTTTTAGAAGATACAGATGGAGCACTGAAAATTCCCCCAACACCCAACTATCAGCACTCAAAAGTTGCAATTAATAGTTCAGTATCAGCACAAGGAGAACTGCCTTTAGGTTTAGGTGGTCAAATATAACATAGAACTGGAAAGAACAGAATTCTCCTCACCTGCTAGCCCCAGGGATCCTACAAGGACAGATCCTTGACACAAACAGTAAGTACCCTTAGCAAGGACTGCGATGGAAGCTTCAAGGACTCCATCACCTAGAAGAAACATGGAATGGAAGAAAACATGGAATATTTCTGTGCTCATGTGTGAGACACGCACTCAGGAACTCCATAAGTAGCCCGAGAAACTTGAGGAGGACAGGGACAGGTTCTACTTACACAGAATAGCAGGGGCTCAGAGAAAGGTGACTTGGGCCTTTTAACATGTAAATTAAACTGACAGCTCACTTCAGTCAGGCAAAGTTTGGATATATAAGGCAAACTGAGAATAACTTTAAGGAGCACAAGGTAAGTTTAAACCAATTCCATAAATCAAGGCTCCAAAGTAGGCTAACTGGGGAATCAGTTTATCTATTCCCCGTATAGTCAAAACAAAAAGGGAAAGGAATGTGGGACACCTCCTAAGAATTTCAAGGAATGGTCTAAAGAGGTCCAGTTCATGTAGCCTCCCAGATTTCCTGAGGTGCAAGCAGATTACAAAGGAAATCCTGAAATCTCCTCAGAATGGAATCCAGAGAAGTCTCACACTTGGAGAACCACTCTGAGATGAAATCGAATGTCACTCTTTCTATGATAGGAAAAGGGTTATTACCTGGAGTCATTAAGAATGAAAACTTTTAAACCCAACACAATAACCCTATACAATATTTAGTATCATCAGTTTACAGTTTGGGTCATAATAGATCATCCTCGCACAAAAGAAAAGAAAAAATATTCCAAGACTCTGACATTTTTAAACAACCTGGGCTTGTGTGCAGCAAGTCAAGCTACAATAAATTCTGTATAACTCAGCAACAATTAGCATATAACAATAAAAGGTATTTCCAATTTGCAATTTCAAATTCATTTCTTTTTTAAAAGAAAAATTTTAAGTAGTCTTTTGTTTTAATTTTGCCACCTGGCATCTTAAATTTTGCCCTCTACTTTGTAATTCATGATGAGATCTCAGATGGGTGATATTAACTGTGCTGAGCCATCTGGTAGCTTCCTGTTTTAACCAATCATTCTTGCTAAGCAGGTATTAAGATCAATTGCTCCTGTAAGCCGAAGGCATATATATATTGTAAACATGTAGATGTGGAAATCTTTTCAGAGCATTATTTTAAATTTGAATGTCATCTAAACTTTTTTAACTTCTGCCCTGGAAATTTGTTTCGTCAGCCTTCAGACTAAAGTATCATTGAACAGGAACTGAGGAAGAGAAATAGCTATGAAGCTCTGTGGGAAATAAAGGATCGATATAATTAACAATAAAGAGAAATTCCTGAGATCACCAACTATCAGCCATCCACCAATATCCACTTACTTTCAGCTTTGTCATCAGCTCACCTATGAACACATAAAGCTGTCTGCTATGGAAAGGTTCATCACACTGCACACATACTGGCCAGAAAGCATAACTAGTTAAATAAGGACAGTATCAACTTGCTGGACACCTTTCCCAATAGGCTGAACAAGAATCCTGATATTTCAAACCACAGCACAAAATTGATCTCTCGTATTTGCATTGGTTGTGCAGCATAGTAGAGATGTAATCCACGTTACTTTTTATTCCATTAAGGTCTTTCTAGCAACTTGATTTTCTTTGCTATACTCAACTGGCATTCCACAACGACACCAGAAGAGTCTTCATGGATCAACCTTCAGTAACTTTTAAACTAGACAAAGGATCCCCTCGATAATATCAGTGTCTGAAAACCACAACAGCAAGGAGAGAGTATGGGGCAGAAGGAAACAAAAGAGAAGATGCACGCAGCAGGGAAGACTTAACTGGAAAGCAGGTGATTGTGGTCAATGCTCGAAAAAGGATGATGTGGCCAAGAGGACTATTGATGTGTCCTGGTGAGAGGGAAAAGACCAAATCCCTCCTAGATCTCTAAAGCCTGACTCTTCTCCAGTTGTTTCATTGTTTTTGTTTTGTTTTGTTTTGTTGTTCTGTTGTGTTTTGTTTTATAAAAAATAGGAAATCCGGCATTCCTACTTCACGCTATCATTTCCATTTTTTTAAAGTGGGGGAAAACACATCAAGTGGAATCGTCTAGCTTCCATGGGGAGGGCAACCGTTTCTCATTTATTTCAGCACATATTAGAGGGAGGTAAAGAAAAGGAACATTTTCTACCTGCTGGGCTTCAAATAAAGCTCAGTTTATGATCCTGTGAAGTTCACTTTCAAAAATATCATGTAGTGACCCTCAAAGCAACCCAGAAAAGGGCTATGCGGAGACTTGATAATGGATCAATTCATTGGTAGAGAGAAAAAGGGCTTACATTCCCTACGTGCAAAGTGGCCTAGAGAGAAAGTATTGTTCCATGCCCAGGCCATGCCACACGCCCCCAGTGGTTGCTTTCTTTTCCACAATGAATTGTGTTTTCACTTTTATTGTTGCAAATATTTTGGGGCCACTAGAAGCTGGAGAGTCCAGTTTCAGACACGACTGGAGAGCAGATTGTCAGGGAGTCAGGGGGCACCTTCCCTGAGGAGTGAGCCCTTTTTCTCAACACTCCGGTTGTCTCAAAATCATTGTAAGCAAAGAATGCAAAGCCCCGTCCTGCTGCTGTAATAGACTGTGATTAAACCTTGGCTGAACTTTCCCCCGCAAAACAAGGTATCACATAAAGTACTCACAAAAATCAGGAGTATTTTTGGGAAAACAATCATTCACTTGTTCAACCAAAAAAAAGAAGGTTTCTAGATCTAATTGTTACCTACAGTGCACACTATACAAAGGTTGCTGGCTACAAGACAGAGTTGTATAAATAGCATGACAAACAGCTGCAGATTTCAATTACCCCATGATCATCAGTGTATAGAATAAAGAGGCAATTTTGCAGAGGAGAAACCACGGGGAATACATTGGACTGACAACTGCCTGGAATTCAATTTGCCGAAGTGATATTGAAATATGGGGGAGAAGTCGCAGTGTGCTGATTAAGTTTCAAGCTGCTGCATTACTAATACCGTCTCATGAACCTGTGTGCTCTGTTGTCACCATAGCAACATGATCATCAGAGCCATCCTGAAAACGGGCTACACCACAGACTGTTCATTTACATTTGTATAAATGCGGGGAAAGTCGGGTACATTAATAAGCCAGGACTCTCACAGAACCTAACACGCTAAAAAAAAAAAAATGCAATGACCAGAAAATATTGTTTTTCTATAGGTTTAGTTGTCTGACACACATAAACAAACATATAAGAAAGATTTCTGTACAGAAGAGTCAAATGTTCTTCCAAGAGAAATAAACAGTGAAAATCTGTTGCACTCTAGCTCTAGTGATATTTACATTTTTCTAGAGTCTCCAATTGGAGAAAAACACCATGCTTTGAGATACTTGAGAAAAAGAAAGGACACACACACACACACACACACACACGTAAGCTTAAGATAACAGTTCGAAATTTTTGGTTCTCATTTCACACAGATGTGCAAAAAGGTTTCCACAACTGAAGTTTTACAAGACTCATATTTACTATGATTAAATGAATGAATGAAAAATAAGACTATAAGAAGTATTCTTTTATAATCTAGATAGTAATTTAACTGTGTAAACTGTTCTCAAAATGTTTATTTCTACTTCCTTATCTTTACCCGAGTGATTACAAAGAAAAAGAAATATAAACTTTTGTTTTCTAGTTTTTTATTTTTTATTAAGTAAATTTATATTCCTCATACAGGGTATACCATAGAAATATTGGCATCTAACTTGAAAAGTACTTTATTTTTCTGCAAATTTATGAGAAAAAAAATCAACTAAATTTTAAAATGTTTGCTTTCTCAGAAACGGCAGATGAATGCTTTCCCTTTAAAACAATGAGACATTTACTATTTTCCTGGTAAGTCAAACCAATGTCCTCTGAATCCATGGAATGACACATTCCCCTATTGAGTGTAGTCTGTGCACAGGCCACATATCATCCCCAGCTATAAGACAATCTCTTATCAGGCTTATGTGGTACTTCTAGCTGGCAGTGAGGAAAGTTTATTCTTATGTGCTATATCCAAAAAAATTGTTTCCCAAATAGTTTTCTCATTACAGTTCAAGTAAAGTTCACTCTTAGCAGGATACTACAATAAAAATCTCCAGAAACAAAGATGTTGTGCAATGCATTGTTATTTTATTAGCATCCTATTTAGAGGGCTGTTAAATTGTGTTACTATAATACAGAAATGTAGTCATTTTCATTCCAAAAGAAATCCATATCTCACTTAAGGAAGTAGTCAATAGCAGACATCTGGAAAGAAAAGTTACAAAACTTTCAGTACCTCTCTCTGCCCCTTTCACAGAAAAATAACATCAAGAGCCAACAAGTTGGATCATATCAAATTAAAAAGTGTCTCCACAGCAAAGGGAATAACTAATAGAATGAAGAGACGACCCACATAATGAGAAAAAAGTTTGTCAGCTATTGCTTGGACAGAGGACTAATATCTAAGAATATTTAAAGAACTCCACAAATTAGACCCCTGAGGGGAAACTATTCGGGAAACAATTTTTTTGGATATAGCACATAAGAATAAAAGATCCAGTAAGATAAAAGATCCAGTAAAAAAATGGGCAACTGAAATACATAAACACTTCTTGATGAAGTACAAATGTTTGATAAATACACAAAAAATGTTCAAGATCTCTGGCCATTAAAGAAATGCAAATTAAAGCAACATTGAAATTCTATCTTATTGCAGAAAGAATGGCTATCATCAAAAAATCAAATAATAACAAATGCTGGAAAAGTTACAAAGAAAAAGAAATCCTTCCACATCAATGGAGGTAATGTAAACTAGAAAAAACATTGTGAAAATCAGTGTGTACTAGTGAAAAATAAAAAATGAAAACAAAACAAAAAAAAGACTGCTATCTTAAAGGTAGTCTTTGTTCAGATTTCTCCCCACCATGAGACACTGGGTGGTTCTTTCTCTTCTCCATGATTACCATATTTGTAATGAAAAATGAAACATCTTTGTGTCCCTTCTTTCTCTTGGATACTAGTCAGTGCAATCAGATTTTTAATTATAATTGGGCCACAATAACTTTTGAAGTGTCAAGGTACCAATGGCTCTCATATGTGGGTATGGTTTTTCTCTCTGGAACTCTTCAAATTCCCTGTGCCCCAGAATTTTTAGGCTGAGATAGGTCCTGTATCCTTGGAAAAACTGTCTATCTTTTTCTCTCTTCTTGTCACAAGTGTTACCAGGTAGCATGACATTTTCTGGGTCCAGGTGAGGTTCGAATTTTAAACAGATGGAGGAAGAGCCCCCTGGTGGTGGGTTGTGGGGATGGTGGTCAGAATGGTGCCTCATTTACCTTTTGTCTTATGTGTATCTCTCCCTAAGATCTTGTGAGAGAAAAGTAACTATGGGCAGAGAAATCCAGCATCACTAGATTCCTTAGTCAGCTGCCAAGTGAAATCACAAAACTCAGATTGCTAAGGATATCTATACTTCAAGGCCCAGTTAAAAATCCACTTCCATAGAAATTAATAGCACAATCTCTACGTTGAAAATGTCCTATGTATGAATCTCAATTCCACTATAATACCTGTGTGAATTTATTCAAGTTACTTAACTTCTGTGAGATCTGTGAAAATGAAAGGGCTTGGTAGTGGTAACTAAATGTGATAATCCATCTATAGAACTCAGCACCCTTCCTGGCAGAAAGTAAGCATTATAAAAACACTTTTGGGATTTGTACACCACCTAGCTCATACAAGCGTGACTTTATAAAATGCTTGGTTTACTATTGTTTATAAGTTTCTAATTTTTCACATGTTCATCCTGGCTGTAACAAGAAATTCGAATCTCCTTGTGGCCTGAGCTCATCCTTTACTATGACCCCAAGGGTAACCAGCATGGTACCAGTGGACCTCTGAACCATCAATGGCCAAAATGTTACCCATAACATATTCTAATCAGATTGTCAACAAAATTTTTGACTAGAGGTCATATGGACAGTATGTAGACAGCAGCTTTCACCACTAGTCAAACTTCCTGGCTAGGAAGTGTGATGTATAGTAAGTGAAGGTAAAACAAGAAGAAGAAAATGCATTTTTCTCAAGCATTATTTGAAGCGTGACCCTATCACTGCTGCTTGTGGAGGAACAGACTCAATCTAGAATACAAACTCCAAAATAAGTTGACTCACACTAAGGAAATGAGTCAACTGTACTTCAAGGCACAGTTAGATCACAAATAGCAAAGAGCAAAGAGCTTTTGATTCAATATATTGTGATTATTGAAGAAAGCAGTACAGAAAAATAACATACCCACACTCTATCTGTCAAAGTATGTCTTAACAAATGCAATTTTATTTCACATATATTGGGGTTCCATAAAATGTGATTTAAGTTTAGTAAAGTATTTTAAGTTGGGGGGTCTAACTATAATCACATGCATACAGTCATCTTCGGGAAACCAAAAGCAGGTGAGTTTTAATAATGTCTCATTTCTGTTTTTCTCTCACTTGCAAATCCCTCCAAACTGGAAAGTTGCACCAATTTTGTGTGTGTGTGTGTGTGTGTGAGTGTGTGTGTGTGAGAGAGAGGGTCTTGCTATGCAGTTTGGGCTGGCCTTGAACTCACTGTGTAGCCCAGGCTGGTCTCGAACTCACAAGGATCCTCCTGCCTCAGCCTTCCAAGTGCTGAGATTACACGCGTGAGCCACCACACCCGGCTAGTTGCACTAATTTTTAAAAAGATTATCCTTTCCAACCCCATGCACTTTATTCCTTTTATGAAAGAGACCAAGCGAAGTTAGAGCTTATTCATTTTACCATCCTCGCATTGCAATTACAGGGTAAAAAAAACAAAATGAATTCTCTGGTTTCAGAGAACAAGGTGTTATTATTTTTAATGTTATTTGGGCAATTTGTTTTTCTCTTTGGTCCTTAATCAAACTTTAATCAAACCAAGAGCCTAAAGCACAGTTTTCCAAAGAAAAATGGCCAAATGCACATGTGCAATCACTGTGCCAGGTGAGTAACTCTCCTCTTGTTCAACAGATTGTGAGCGCCGATAGTTCATCAGGCCTCAACTTTCTTCATGTGGCATGGCAGCAGAGAGAGGCGAGGTAATTTTAGGCTGTCTGCACAAACACATCTGTCACAGAGAAGGAGAGGCGCGTCCCAATGTTGCCCTTAGGAGAAATCGTCCTTCCTGAAATACAGTGTGCTCCTCTGGCCCTTACAAATCAGCAAAGTTTTAATCAAACAAGACAAAACTCAGAGGGGAGTCACGAATGTGGAAGAAGGAAGAAAAAAAGTTTTTAAGGACTGTGGCAAACGTTCTGTGACCTAACAATGGCCAGGAAGGATAAAGAAGACATTTACATTCATAGGGGAAGAGTAAACAGGACGGAGAGAGAGGGATTGTTTGCAGTAAGCGAAAGCTGAATAACAGCGGTAATGAGATGAAATTGAGCAAAGGAAAACGTAGGCTGCACGTTAAGAAAAAGTTTGCGAAAAGCAAAGCCTTTTAGACTGCCAAATGGCCTCTCAAGGGATGGGGTTGGAGCTCCATTGCCTGGGTCATTTAGAACCAGACTGGACAAAAGCACTCAAGGAAACACTGTGGGGGACAAGCCTGCCCTGGTAGGGCAGAGTCGAGATGACCTACCAGCTCTTGTTCCCGCTCTAATTTTTGTGATATATAACATAATATCATATCATTACACTGGCTCCGAACAGCAGCTCCTTGGGCTGAGGGCATAATGAGAGTGGATTACTTAGCATGCAATGTACTCAGGGGGAAGCATGCGGCAGCCCAACCTGTAAACCGCAGCTCGTTAACCAGCAGCTACTCAAATGATTCTGTGCGTCTCTGGCCTCATTCAAATTAGAATCGCAGGGCTTTTCCGGGCAGGCCAGATGAAAGCTTCAAGTTCGCAGTATTTTATAGCTTGTATTTTCTAAGAGCTATGAAGGCTGCATGCTTTTTAAACTCTCGACAGATACAGAAGAGGAAAAAAATAGTAGAAAATAATTGGGAAATGGCAGAGGACAAAAGCAGAGGGCCTTCAGTCTGGAATACGGCGTAGCAATTGCTGATGGTGAGGAGCTAGTTGCATGGTAGAAAAAGCCCTTTTCATTGGAATGTAGCACCAGTTTGTCACTGTCCTTAAAGACCACAGTATAAATAGACAGGTGTGGGTCTTCAGGGGCCCCACATTAAACTAGTGAGTGGTGGCAAAATAAGCCACTCCTGGCTTTTTCATTGGTATTTCTTACTTTCAGAATACCTCCGGATCTTCAGATCCAAGTCATCAAGAAAATGGGAAGTTTATTGGAGAATTGTATATCAGTAATCTATGAGTTAGTGGTTGTATTCTTCCAAAGTAGCTTATGCAAATCTGTTTCAGTGCTGTAAAGTTACACCTTAAATATGATTACCACTATATGCAATCAAACACCAGTTTTGAGCATTCATTTTGTGACTATCTTTTTCCTCCTGCTTGCACCACCATTTGGACCAGAAGAACAGTTATTTAATTTGTTAATAATTCTTTCTCCTTCCCTCAGAGAGTGTTCTACACCTTGGAAAACACTAAATCAATTTACCATTTTCCTGCAGCCTTAATCTGTGTTCTGCAATTTCTCAAGCCCCAAAATTAACCACCTCTAGCTCCAAACTCAATTCAATTATCCTGTATTATTGATCTCTTATTTTTACTTTGTGAAATTTCATCTGTGCCATCTCATTAATTCCTCTGCCACTCAGCAAATACTTAAGTAAGCAAGTAACATGCAGGGCACCATGGTACCTTCCAGATCAACAAAGTCACTGCTACTGTCTGCACCTCAAGACCTCGGCAGTCTAACTGGTGAAACAGACAAGACAAATAGAGAACAGTGTAGAAACAGCCTCATCTAAAAAATGGCAAGTTATTATAGGGAGTGTAAAGAGAAGAACGACTGAGACAGCAGAGGTTGAAAGGAGAGACTGCAAGACATTCAACTGAGATTACTTGCGCTGGTACGGGGTTTCCCTGCCTTTTCCTTAGCCTTACCACAACTAAGATACCAGCTTCCATTGTCTATATTTTAATCTCCAGATGGAAGCTGATGGAATGGTTTCCTCATTCATCCCCGACACATATTCCATCCAAAAGAGCCTTCGAATGTGTTATAGCTACCTCCTTATTGGAATCTGCAGCTCATTGTTTATATTCAAATTTTGCTTGTAAAGACATAGTATAAGCTTGAAGCAAGTCTAAGGTCCTTAAAATGTGGGATGTTTCTTATGACTTAAGAGTTCTTTAAATTGGAAGAAAATCGAATTCTATATTAATATTATTTTACTGGTTTCTCAAAAGATCCAGTTTCCTCAAAAAAAAGTATAATTTTATTTCTCTACCACTCAAATTCTTGTTAAGCAGAGGGTTTGCTAATAAGGTTTCAGAAATATGCAAGGCTCCCCAGTTTAGATAACGGATGAGCATTTCTATTGACAGCAGTTGTCGATTGCTAGTTTTGCAAAAGAGTTTCACATTTTCAATCTTATATGCCTTTCCTCCCAGACTGGAATAACACTTCTTAGGTCAAGGATGTATTTACCATGAAAACTTCCAGGAAAACCATTCCTTACCCTCATCCAGGATTAAATTGTGAATATCTACCAGAAACCCATTTTTCTTACTCTATACTATTCATACTCTAGATTATAAACTGGAGGGCCAAGGATACAATTTATCAGTCTTTCAGTCTTTCAGGGTCTCTGTTTTAGGAGCTCAACTTACAATTGTTTTGTT
>RJWT010003579.1:0-35959 GCA_004365215.1 Cuniculus paca | reverse complement strand
AGACTGCTTCATGGCCTTCAAGACACTCTGTACATTTCCAAGCAGTTCTGACACTTGACAAAGGTGCTAAAAACTAGGGTTGCAGCGAGGCACAGTCATGGCAAACCTTTTAGAGCTCGACGATAACAAACTGCCCATTGCTGCATCCGTGCCATAGGTTCGCCACCACTGGGCTAGAGGGTTGCACCCAGAGGACACTATGGTGGAGTTGATGGCGAGCATTCTTCTGCCTCTCCCACCAGCGATCCTGAGCATTGGCTCAAGGGTACAGACAGCCAGGGGCTGCAAGGATGCAGGGGGTGAACCCCCAGAGGAAGTCAGGCTGCAGTGGAATGATAGATCGCCATGGGGGACTAGGTCTTGTTTTTAAGTTGGGTTCCAAAACATCTCATTCTCCAACCTAATGACTCATGGGTAGGAGTGTGTCATCTTACAGCCTCTGCAGTCCCTAAAAGAACATCACTTCTTTTGGGGCCTGCTCCTACCTTGGTGCATTACAAGGACCTTGACTAGTCTTGGCCACATTACTTAATAGGATCTGACCAATGGGTGGCTCAATGGGAAAAATTCAGAGGCCAGAGGCCCTTCATCAGCACACAGCAGAGACTAGTTAAACCCCGTGGCCTTCTATGGCCAGCCTGGACTGCGGGTTGGCTCTGATGTCTCTGTCACAGGCCATTCAAGCAAAGACTGCACTGTCCTCCATGGCATGTGCTACCTTCAGGGGAACATTCCTTCAGAACATTCTGTTTCTTAAGCTTTGGGTCACCTAGGAGATGCCACAGCTGTCCCACTTGTAGCTTCCATCAGAAGTATCAGTGACTTGTTTCCTCTGACCGAGGGTCCTCACTGTACCTTGCAGACTGGGTCACAAGCTAGGGACTACCAGGGACTTGCCAGCCCTTCACATAGCATTTCAACTAACCCTTTCAAGGAATGAACAGGGGATAAAGGTGCTGAAGAAAGACCCATGGAAGGGAGCACAAAGCACTGATACTTCTCATGTTTTGAGATTTGCACTGGAGAAGGAAGTAATACAATGGAAGG
The DNA here is from genome assembly GCA_004365215.1 of Cuniculus paca. Lineage (NCBI taxonomy): Eukaryota > Metazoa > Chordata > Mammalia > Rodentia > Cuniculidae > Cuniculus > Cuniculus paca. The sequence continues at coordinate 34,912 of RJWT010003579.1, read as the reverse complement.
AAATGAATGGGACACCTGAACGTGCCATCCAAAGGCCTGGCATCAGGAACTGATCCAGACCATGTCGGGCTCTGGAGTGTGTATGAAGAGCAGAAATACAGAAAGTGCGCATGCAGAAAATCCTCATGGGAGAGGTGTCTATAAGGGACGCTTAATTGGACACAAGTGCAGGAAATAATTCTCATGCAGGGGAGGCTATGGCAGAGACCAGTACCAGTGTCCTCTACCCCGTGTGGTGCTGAAGGCCACTTTTCGTCCACTTCAAGCAGACAATGACAACAGAGAATGAGGCTTGTTACAAAAGCATTCATCCCTCTAGAAGCTGGTGACTTGTCCCTGAACCCTTCGCAGAGAGGACTCTGCCTAAATGCCAAGCCCTTTTCCAGACAAGTCTGTCTCAGACTGATCTGGCTGAGGGGAGCGGCCCCATGGTGAAGGTTGAACTGTTTCCCCTGGGAACTGTCTGGCAAGTCTAATGAGGAAGAGCACTTTGCATTTATAGAGAGCCTTTCATCTGCAGATCTCAAAGCTGCGCCACAAACATTAATTAACTCTCACACCTGTGAGGCAGGTGAGTCTGGTTACCCCCATTTTTAAAGATGAGGAAACAGAGGTTTGAGAGGAAAGGGACTCTAGGGTGAGCTACCAGGGTTGGGAGCAGCCCTGATGTTAGGAACAAACATTCCGGATTCGCAGGGCCCTGACCACAAAGCCATGAAGCCTCCGGAGGCTGAGTGAGGAATCTGTGTCCCGGAAACAGTGAGTGGTGCAGATGTGGCCACACAGGTCCCTTCTGCCCTCTTGCAGGCAGCCTGCCACCTCCCAGGCCCACTGGTTGGCAGTAAAGCTGGATGGCTCCAAACCCTGAAGGCCTTTGCAACGCAGCATACCCAGGCAGGTCTCTGTCCTGGCTTGGTCTGGATGCTTCCCTTCAAAGTAATTGCTGGAACAATGAACACATCTGAGCTGCACATGACTAACCAAGATGTCTGCAGCCAGCCGGAGATAAATGGTTGGCAAATCCCAGAGCTCTTTCACAACTTTTTTTTTTCCAGGATCCAGAACTGATGGGAACTGACTCACGTTATCATGGAGTTTTCACTGATACAGAGTCAAGGTGTTAATCTGGTGTCTGCTACCTGGGGGGGATCTCTAGGTGACTACTGTTCTTGTCCTATGTTGCACTTTCACCCACTGCCACAGAAGCCAGAGGAAACTCTGCTTCCCAAAGAAATGCAACTTTCTGGGAAAGGCTCCTTGCATAGCTGAGCATTACCCAGCCCCACCCCCTGCCATGAATGCTGATATCACCTAACTCGAGGATAGCTGTGAAGCATTCAGGCAGCCCTTTCTTCTTTCAGGGGAGTCCAGATCTTCCTTCCCAAGGGTCCCAGATGAGAAGATGTGAACCTCCACTGGGGCTCACACTGACACATCACCCTGGAAACTGACTCACATCTCTGAGTCCTGAGTCACATCCTGTTGTGTATTCTGAGGCATCCAGAGGGGCATTACACCAACTGCCCATGACCGAGGTGCAGTGAGAGGGCACTCCAGGCACCTCCCTGCCTTCTCCTAAGTGGAAGGAGTGAGGGGAAGAAAACAGAGCAGCCCGAAGGGTTTATGAGTTCACTAGGGAGTTCTGACTTTTTGAAAGAATAGATGATCAAGCACCATGACAGTTACAACTGACTGTCCACTCTTTGAATGGCCCTGAGAAATGACTGAAAGGCCTAGTTTCAGCTAGGCAGCCAAAGAAAGGGCTCTGTAAGTATAGTAACTGTGCAGTGGAGCCCCGACAATCTGTGGTCCCTGTTTAGGGAAGATGTCACAGTTCATCTGGTACTGTTGGAAACCTAGCTTATGAGAGTGTTAAAAACCAAAGAAGTGGGTGGTCAGAGTAGACCAGATGTCTCCCTCTCTTCTCTTGTGGCCAGGGGGACATGAGGACAAAGCAAGATGTTGGAACTTCTTGAAGAACAAGTGTTGTTTTCACTGATTCTTCGCTATTACTTTTCTGTGTGCAGTTTCATTGATTTCCATTTTAATTTCTATTATTTATTTTCCTCTGATTCCTTTAGGTTTATACTCTTTTTTTTTCCCCTCTAGTAATGTGGAAGGTTTGATTACCAATTCTGGATCATTCTTTTCTAATATGTGTTCAGTGCCACAAATTTTCCTCTAAATGTTGCTTTTGCTGCCATTATTTCTTTATACCTGGGAATCTTCCTTCTTCTTCAGTCATCTTTGTACAAAATTAACATAATTATCCTGGCTTTCTTCTGATTTGTGATAATATAGTGTATCTTTCGCTGTACTTTTACTTTTAACTTATTCGAATGTATGTTTAAAGTGAATTTCGTAGGAAATATATAGTTGGATCTCATTTTTAACCTACTCTGTCATTGTCTTTAAATTGGCACATTCAGACCATTCATATTTAAGCTAATTGTTGCAATAGATCAATATCTACCATGATTACAACTTTTATGTTTATTGCACCACAGCTGATTCTTTTTTTTAACCCTTCTTTTCCTGTCTTCTCTGGTTTTAATTGAACATTTATATGATTGCATTTTACCTCCTGTCTTAGCCTATCAATTATGCTTCTTTTAAAAATGTGATTAGTGGTTGCCTACAGTTTGAAAACCACATGAATAACGCATCTAAGCCCAGAAACTGTGCCACTTTTTTATTATCTCTGTCATTACTGACATTCATTTACCCACATGCTGTTATTGTCCTATACATTGTAACTGTCATCACTTTAAATGGTTAGTCGCTCAAGTCCATTAAAAATAAGACTTTATTTTACCTTATTCTTTCTCTGATGCTCTTCCTTTATGTAGATCTGAGTTTCTAGCCTATATCATTTCTTTCTCTCTCAGACACTTCTTTTAATATTTCTTGACAGGCTCATGTACTGGCAATGAATAACTTTGGTTTTGTTGGAGAATGTCTTTATTTCTCCTTCACATTTGAAGGATAATTTTGCTGGATTTAGAATTCTAGGTTGGTGGCTTTTACCTTTCAACTTTTTATCTTATTCTACTCTCTTTTTGCTTGCATAGTTTCTGAAGAGAAATGTGCTATGATTCTCTTTATTCCTGTACAGATAAAGAGTTGTTCCCCTCACCCCCAATTTCTTTAAAGATTTTCTCTTCTCTGGTTTTCTGCAGTTTGAATATTATATACTAGGTGTAGGTTTGGTATTTATTTTGCTTGGTGTTTTATAAGTTTCCTGAATATGTGGTTTGGTACCTGTCATTCTGTATTAGTCACTTTCCCATTTCTGGGACAAAATACCTGACATTGACAACTTAAAAGGTAAAGAGGTTTATTTTGGCTCATACTTTCTGAAGGTTCAGTCCACAGTTGGCTGGTTCCAAGGAGGAAAGGAGTTGTGGAAGAGTATAGCAGAGGAATGCTATTCAGCCCATGGCAGCCAAAAAGCAGAGATGGGAGAAGCCAGGGGTACGAATATACCTTTCCAGGTCACACCCCCATTGACCCACCTGCAACCAGCTTCCACCACATAATAGTACGTGAGCTTATTAATGGATTAATCCAAGGATGAATGTAGCACCTTTATGATCCCACTACCTTCCAGAGGCCCCATCTCTGAACACACAAGTGATGAGGGACATCTTAGATATAAACCATGACAGATTAATTTTGGAAAATTCCAGCCACTGATACTTCAAATATTACTTTTATATTTTCTATTTCTTCTCCTTCCAGTTATATATATGTTTTACCCTTTGAAATTATTCCATAGTTACTGGATTATTTTGTTTTCCTCTTAGTCTGACTCTGTCTTTTAGTCTGGCAAGTCTCTGTTGACACATCTTCAAATACATTGATTCTTTCTTCTGCTACGTGTTTGTGGATGAGTCAAAAAAAAAAAGCATTCCTTATTTCTGTTACAGTGTTTTACATTTCCAACACTTTCTTTTAAGTCTTTCATAGAGTCTCTGTCTTCTTGTTACACTGCCCACCTATTTTTGCATGTTGTCTTATTTTTCTACTAGTATCTTTAACACATTAATTAATCATAGTCACATTCCCTGTCTGGTAATTCCAAAATGTGTGTCATATCTGAGTCTGGTTCTGGCACTTTCTTGGTCTTGTCAGGTTGTATTTTCCTGCCATAATTTTTTTGTTGCTGTTGATGAAAGTTAGACATGATGCATCACATAATAGGAACCAAAGTAAACAGGCCTTTAGAGTGGGTTCCTCTGTTTATCTAAGCAGGAGTTGATCCTTGTTGAGTGTTCACTGCAGCTACTGGTACCAGAGGCTTCAGATTCCTCTACTCTCCTTATTTTTTGCCTCCTCTGTCATGTTTGGGCTTCACTACTAATTTCTCCTTAAATAGTCTATGCCCGGAAGCTCTTTCAGCCGTAGCCCCACAATTATATTGGACCCCATGAGAACCTAGTGGAGTTCCTGAATGAACTACAATAGTGTCCTCCCACACAAAATACTCAGGCTCCAGCAGTTTGTCAAAATCACTAGTAACTGTTCCTATCAATATAGATACAATAGTTTTTGTTCCCAGTAAGCAGATCACACTGCGATTGTCTATACGTTTCTGCTTCTCAAACTATTGAGGTGGCAGCTTGCCTCACAACTCCAGTTCTCTAGGAGATCCAAGAAAAGTAATGAATTTCAGTTTGTTCAGCTTTTTTCTTGTTTTAACAACAATAATGATGACTCATAAGCTCTTTTATCTTTTGGAGCTGAAACTGGAAGCAGGCAGGACACTTTGACATAAATTATTTGATAGGATCATCATTGACTTTAGAGGCATTGTGATATTGTTGCATTAAAAAGTTAAAGAACTCCATTTTTCATGGAGTGATGTACTGTACATCCTTGGACCTTTGAGCTTACCACTAGCTTCAGCCCTACCTATCTCTATTTTTCTTTTCCTCAGCTCCCATTTCAAATAGAAGGAGAAGGGTTCAGAATATAGAAAGGTGGCTCTTTTTTACCCATTATTTAATAACCAAAAAGCTAAAAGTAATCCATTACAAAATGGCCTTGTTAAGGCAGATGTATCAAAACATCATTTTTCCTTGGGGTGGGGAGGGGCAAGATACAGAAAGGCATGAACTTAAAATTTTCTAATCCAGTCATTTTAATTTAATGGAAAACTGAATTTTGTTGAGATTCTGAATTCTTGACTTCTCAGTGTTTCATCTCAAATTTTCAATGTTTTTACTCCTTTACCATTTAATCCTCTATGCCCAGATCCTCTTCAGAATTGAAGGGTGTGGCTGTCCAGCCCTTTAATACTGAACAAAGCAAATTACCTGAGCTGGGCGTGATGGCACACGCCTGTAATCCCAGCACTCAGGGAGGCTGAGGCTGGAGGATCACTGCAAATTCGAGACCAGCATGGGCTACAAATGAGCACATGGCCAGCCTAAACTGCATAGCAAAACCCTGTCTCAAAAAGACAAAAAAAAAATTTACCTGAGCATAATCCTGGAGCAAGCATATGTTGCCTTACTGGTAAACATCAGCTATGTCTCTTGGCATGGATCTTTCCCTTTTTTAGTAATACAATCATAAAAATTACTTACACTTAGCCAGGCATGGTGGTGCACACCTATAATCCCAGCACTTGGAAACCTGAGGCAGGAGGATAGAGACTTTGAGGCTAATATGGGCTACATAGTAAGATCAAGGCCACCCTGCACTACCAAAAAAGAAGAAAAAACAACAACAACAAAAAACCACTTAAGACTTATTCAGTATTTACTGTCACCAGAAATTTTGATAAATGCCTTATATGCAGTGTGTCTTACTTATCCTTCACTATTACCCTTTTTAAATCAGAAAACTGGATTCAAACAAAACATGAAACTTACCTAAAGTCATACAACTAGTTTATGTTTTTGGTTTATTCAAACCAAAACATGCATAGGACTCAAGTTCTCTGCTTTCCCTAGTGTGTTCCTCTCAGAGACAGAAGGTAAGCATGTAACAAATACCACTAGAGATCTTGCTTCTACCTTGGTAACTGCTGTTTCAAATCCAGTCAGCCTGGATAAAGCCCTTACCTTCACTTAGTAGCTACGACTCCCAGAAGGCAGAGACTATAGTCCATTCACTAGTAAGTCTCCTAATAAAGCAAAAGTGTGGAAATATGAATGAATGAGCAAGTGAATAACTTCACAAACCTATAAATGAATGAAAGTCTCAGAACGATGACTAAGAAAAGGGAGCCACCTTTCCAAACACTATAGAGGCCTCAGATCCTCACTGATGAATGTTCCAGTGGGGCAAGGACTATATTGGTCTCAATTAGCACACACCTGGCACGTATTACATGTTGGAGGCAGTTTGTTGAAGAACAAGTAACCCTGTGCTTTGGAGAATGATAGTTTCTCTTCACCAGCCTATGGCCTTTTCTGGATAATTCCCAACTTACCCTTCCTAACATCCTCCCTCTAGAACATACATAGTTATGATTACAAGGAAAAATAACATACAAATTAAGCAAAGAACTGCTAGGAAGGATTTATGTGGATGAGAACCCTGCTCTGTCACCATTGGAAGAGATCCAGAACCCATCCTCTTCCAGAGATAAGCATAAGAAAGCCTAAGAGTAACCCAAGGTCGCCCACCACAGACAGGCCCAGAACCCATTTCTCCTGCTGCCAGTTCAGTATTTGCCTCCATAAATTCATGCTGGCTCCATCAGAGCAAAAGCAGTAAATATTAAACACAGAACACATTACACTGTCATTTTTTGTTTGTTGTTTTTGTTTTTGTTTTTTTGGTCTTGTGTTTTATTAATAATACATGTAGAAGAAAACACCCAAAACTCAGCACCACCACCTTCTGGCCCACTACTGGCAATGAACCCAAGCACAGCCCCCACAGTCAGAGGAATGAAAACTGACAGGAGGGTGGGCTTCATGTATCATACTGCCATCCCCACACCAACACCTGGAGCACTAAGTTGTGGTGTGAAGTAAGATAACATTGAGTCTATAACCCTATGTTTAAAAAAAAAAAGTCATAGAACTTAGACTTTAATCATAAAAATCATTTTACCAAAGCATATTTTTAAAAGGCTGTGAAACATTATGCAACGTTTGCATGGTTTAATTATGAGTTTAGAAAACCCTAGCACAACTTTTCACTACAGTAAAACATGACAGAGCACGAATCATACCATAACACTTTATGCTTAGTGTGGTTTTAGACATGGGGTTAGGGGTGCTAGGCCGTCTACACAACAAGCACGAATTACTACACCACAATTCACACCCTGGAGGGCTTTATGACAATTATAAAAACCTCTTTTGTTTGCTTTCTAAGTGATTAAAATATTTGAGTACTCTATAGACACTTAGTAAATGTGTATCTAAGACATACACATGTCCTATAGACAATATCTGAGCACATGAGTTTTTTTCACTTGGAGCAAAATGCTTCAAGTACCATGGGGACACTGAGCTGTTTGCCACCTGTGTTGCCTCCATCTTTTGGGAACACTGTTGGCTGTAAGATGGCACAGGAGCTTCAACTGCACTGGAGCATTTATTTTTCCCTAGGTTTAACATGGACTGGCTCTTTATTCCTTGCCATCTCTTCAAATCCCTTTAAATGTGGGATGAAATAAAGACCTTTCTTTACTATCAGATTTCAATGATCGCAAGTTAAAATATTTGCCCATGAACTACAAGGTTTTCGCAACTTAAAAATTCAGTTGTTTTCAGGAAAAGAAAAGAAATAAATGGATTGGTATGAGGGAGGAAGGGAAGCTAGCAGGAGAGGAGTGGTAAGGGAGATCCGATCCCCAAATGTCTAATTATGTTGTCCACTGTGGCAACTTCAAATAGATAAACAGAAAATCACATAAACTTCAAAAGCAATAAACTGCTGAAAATGCAAAGCCCTGGGGAGAGCAGATCTGAGCGCTTGTGAGCAGGAACAACTCATTTCTTTTATGTCATGGCATATATAAAACCTACAACTAGTGTTTTTCTAGAGAAGTCTGCTGTTTCCAGATTGCTATTCTCAGGGTCATGAAGCTCAGATGATGGTGAGATCTTTGGAAACCACTGTAGTCTACTGTTGTTGTTGTCCACAAAGAATGTGGGATACAAGAAGAAAATTCATGTTTAATCCTAAGGAAACAGAAAACTGTTCTGTAGCAAGTACAGTGTACCATTTAAATATCATTGCACATTTTGACTAAGAATACAAGAGCCCCCTACCTCCCTTTCATCTGTGAGCAGTGTAATGCATTTGAAAACTTCTGAATGTTGGAGTCAAATTTACAAAATCCATTTTGTCTAAATCTTTTGAAGTCAGACTTTTGTCTCTTGCCTATCCTTGGCCTCTTATAATAATAAAGAAAATACCTGCTTTAAAAAAAAAAACAAATTTGCCCTGTAGAAGTTGCAAACTTCAAGTCTTGCAAAGGGGCAGACTGTCTGGTTGTTAAGCTCATTGCCAGCTTCCCTGCCAGACCTTCTGTGCTGTCCCTGGGAGACCACTGACCTTACCAGAAAGAATGTAAGAGCCCAAGGAATAATTTTGCCAAAGGTACAAAAAAAAAATGCTAACACTCTTACGTGCTTTTTGCTTACTGACTAGTACCTGATAAGACAGGTAACCACCCAAGTTTACAAAATGTTTCTGATAGCGATCACTGTAATTATTGGTAAAGGTGAAATAGTGGGGCAGCCAGAAGCCAGGAGTGCTGGAGTCCAGTACTCCGAATATGAGTGAAAAGCATAATCCACTCCCTTCATCATCATTAGTGTGATTGAACAGAACCTCTAGAAGGAATATTTATCACATGAAAATCTCCAAGAATCAAATATAAACTGCTTTTCAGTACCTTTTAGGAGACAAATCACTCAGCAGAGGCAGATTCTTAGGCCCTGTTAGACTTATTAAACACTGATTAACAGGTTACATGCATGCATAAACAAAGGTTGATTGTGTCTCCTTAAAATACATTTTATTCTTTACATTTCACCCTGCTCAACCTATAACTGATCTCTTTATTTCTCTGTAGATACAAGGCAGATCCAGCCATCCCCACCATGGTCCTACGATCAGTCCTACCAATACTTGGGATCCATCACCACTCCTTCCGTGCACCCCGCAACACCCATTTCGCCTGGACGTGCCAGCGGCATGACAAGCCTCTCTGCAGAACTTTCCAGTCGGCTCTCAAGTAAGGCTCTTGAAAACGTATTTGCAGCTGAGCTGAAATGTAAGGTCTGGGAGAGGAGATGTGTGATGTGGCTGGCAGGCCATTGTGAATTAAATAAAACATAGTTTAAAGACAGAGTTGCCTGTGTCTGCTCCAAGTGCCATGCCATGCACTGACTTTACTAATCACTCAAAGGCAAAGATTATGGATTCCTGGTGACTTGGAAAAGCGGGTATCTTGGGCATTAGGGGGCTGCTCCTGTCTGGTGGGGAAGAGCAGTGGCTGGGGGATTAATAGTCTGAAAAGTGCAAGTGTTCAGCTATAGATTATAGGTTGAGCAGGGTGAAATTTAAAGAACTTCTAGAACTCACCATTCCAAGTGAATTCTGGACTGAGGGGATTGGTCCAGGCGGTGGTGGTAAATCCTCACAAGTGCCGTGAGCAGCACAACAAGGGAATGCATGGAGTGGGAGGCAAATATTCACCACGTGAGATGCTCCCAACTACATGCTGTTCAGATTGAGGTTAGAGGAACAGCATGGAAAGCTCAGGTGTCATGTTTAGCATAATTGTTGTTAATGTGAGCTCATTAAATATTAGTCATTTAACCTATGAGCCCTTTGGGCTTGGCATTCACCTTTGCTCATGGGCAGGGAAATCAGTGTTACGGAGAAAAAATTCCTTTGTTGAAGGCAAAAGAAGAAACTTACTGTTTGAGGCTTTGAAATTGGAGCTGAACCGAACTGTGAAAATACTTCAGAGAACTTCAGCATTACGAGGCCTGCAAACACACTTGCATGTGTGTTGGGGGAGGGTGGCCATTCTTTCTTTTCAACTCTTGGGATCAGATTATAGCAGATTAAGGGGCAGGCAAAGGGGCAAAGAAATCATGTCTGCCATTTTAAATGTTGTGAAATGTTGTGTTTTCCAGACAATCGTGATTGCTTGACATTTCACAAGCTACTTTTAGCTGCTTGTGTGAGCTTCACTGAATGCTTTTCTTAGAGCCGCTCAGCAGCAGCACTATTGATACTTGGTCCAAATAATTCTTCCTTGTCAGAGGCTGTTGTGTGCACTGTGGAAAATTTAGCAGCATCCCTGGCTTCAAGGTGCCAGGAGCATCCCTCTTCCGGTTATGACAATCAAAAACATCTCCAGACACTGCCACAAAACTTCCCCCAGTTGAAAACCACTGTCTTCAAAAATTTCATGGTGCTATAGTAGAACAGGAAAGCCAACTTAAGTGTTCAGTTTTCACATTAGTTTTGACCATCAATGCCAGCATTTTCATGGCAAATGCTGATCTAAGGAGTTGAGGGAGTATTGTAGGAAGTATGGCATCCATTCAACTTGTGGTTTCTTAAAACTCATCCCTTGGGAACGAGTTTGATTCTAAAGGAACTTGTCAGGTTTTACTAATTCTTCTCTGCGGTGGTATTTTACCCACTAGCTATGTATGGTCTGCATCTAAAACAATTATTGTTTTCCTTGGAAATGTTACTGCTATTTTTTTTTTCTGGTCTGTCCCTGGGAATGTATTTTGTAAGTCTTTTCACTTTGTTGTGACCCAAAATTGACACCTCATAGTCCTAAAATCCTAGGAGTCAAGCTCCTCCAGTGCACTAGTGTTCAGATATAAGGGAGGCTGTTTTTAAAAAAAAAAGGAATAAGTAGTATGTGTACTTCAAAATCCCAAATCACAGTTAGGCTTCTAAATAACCTGGACTTCACTTACCCAAGGAGTAAAAAAGGATGCATTATGGCATTCGAATGTCACATTGATAAAAAGTAGGCCCCATTTCAGCACCCAAGAATGATCCTGGGCTGTCTTGGAGGGAGGACCAGAGAATTCCAAAGGAGCTTTCATCAGTGGCAGAGAACAGCACAGGAGACTGCTCTTCAACCTGGCACAACTCCCTCTGAAAATCAAGCCTGGAGCACAGGCCTGAAAAGTGTCGTCCTAAACTGGGGGGTGGGGGTAGGGATGGAATACATAAAAGAAAGTGACTGCCCAGGCGGACAGCTTTGAGAACTTGACACTGCTCTGTGGTTGCTTTACCTTTTCATCCCTCCCAGCAGCTTTGTGTGCTGCCCCTCTCCCTACCCCCAGTCCCACCTGGGCTTCCTTCAGTGTGAGGAGGTGGACTCTGTCTGTCTCCTTCTACCCTTCGCAGACAGACTCCACACCTTGTCTGAAAAGAGTTGTCATCCGGAGGTTTTTCTTTCGTTCGTTCTTTTTTTTTTTTTTTTAAATTAATGTGTAGCTGCCAACCTGGGCGACAGGCAGCATGCATTAATCTGAGTCATGCGAAAGATCCTTTTAAGGCAGCCATTATCTGCTCAGGTTGTTTAATCCTTTGGGGGCAGCAGGAGGGGCCCCAGAGTGGGGCTGCTTTCATCCCTGTCAAGCTGCAGTGCAAAGACTGGAGCTGTCATGGCAAATATTTAGTCCCTTCGATGGGGAAACATTTCCAACTAAAATACCTGAACCTTTCCTAATCCCCAGATTTCCTACTCTTAAAAAGCTCCCCCTGAATATCAGGGGTCCCAGCTCACATTGCTACTGAATAAGGAGGCACCAGGCCGGCCAAAAGGATAAATGAGCTATGGCTGGATGGGTGATTTGTACAGGATTGGTCTTAATAACCAATATTGGACCAGACATATGAAAACAAATACAGTATCTGAATAGAGCCCTTGAATCTGAGCATATCTGGAGGCCTGAAGTTGTTATTACCAATGTGTGTTTAAAAAAAAAAAAAAGACAATAATCTGACCAAATGGATTTTTTTTTAGTAGAATGATGCTACTGTGCAAATAGAAGAAATATGGGCAATATTTCAGATCTTTCAGACATTTGCCCACAAGTGAAAGAACTATTTTCCCCCAACAGCTGAGACTGTAACATCATTCCAGTACTTATGCCCATGACAAATCACAGACTCACTCAGGATTCCAGTAACTCGGTACCATCACCACATTACCATGTGGTAGTTGCAACAGACTGGCAGAGCATGTCCAGACACTGCTATGAAACAGGGTGACCTTTCATTCATTTTTCCAGTAGATTCACCTTTTTATTTTAGGTCGAATGAAGCAAGAGGAATAATGGGCAGAGTCGTTTGTGTCCAGAGCATTGCATCAGATGACAACAAATTAACCATGTTTGCCTAATGCTTTTCTTCCTACCTCTGCTTCTCCCTGTAAATCTAACTGGAAAGAAATGGAGTAAAGCTTCCTGTTAACTCTCTGACATGTCACAGCTCTCTGTATAAGCAAAAACAAGTGACACACAGCTTGCTCACAGATGGCACCCGCAAGCAGGCAGGGATGAACCCTGTGGAATGAGGTGTGGCCTGGTCTGAGAATAAGCTAGAGAGGGGCCAAGGAAGGGCAGCCCTAGAACCACTGTCAGTTTACAACTTTTTCCCTGCCCACATGTCTGACTCGCTTTGAAAAGATTAACAGGAGTGTTTGTTTGAAAGTCAGACTCCTGGTTTCCTCATTAGTGGAGGGATTTGCTGCAGACTTCGGCTGTTTCTATAAACTTTAATTACCTCTCTGATGAAGAGTATATCCCCTCATCACATTCATCCCAAATGTACACAAGAGTTCATTTTTTTAATGTGTTAGAGCAATAAAAGATCATTAGAGGGAGGGAGTAGGAGGGGGAGAAAGGGAATATGGGGAGAAGGGGGAAAGAGAGAGAATAAGAATGAATATGAGAATGAGAACACACTAGCTCTCCCTGCTGGAATAATAGGCTTAAAATATGAGGAAGTTGATCAACAGCCGATGCCTTCCAAAAAACAGATTAATCCACTCTGGTAGCTTTCCTTTCAGAGCAACCTTCTGGCTCCCTCAAGTTTCTCCATCGTCCTAAATTCAAAAGGACACAAGACACATACTATTTGAGCTTAGAATTATTTTGCATGCTGATGTGAGAAGTTAAAATTTTAAACATTTAATTCATGCTTCTGCTCTGTTCTGTTGCTTGGAGTTTGCTAATGTAACAATTATAGTCCTGCCCACCCCAGGACACCATCCTATATCTACCGTGATGGCTCTCAGCCATGAGTGACTGTGCCTCCCTAATCCTCACTCTCACTTATTTGGCAGTGTCTGGAGGCATTTTGGTTTGCTGCACTGGGGGGCGGGTGCTACTGGCATCTAATGTGTGAGGACCAGAGATACTACCAAACATGTTACAATGCACAAGACAGCCCCTAAACACCCTACAAAAGCATCTGGCCAAAAAATATCAATAGTGCCACTTTTGATAAACTCTGATCTGCAGGACATGGGGAACACTTCTTGGTACTCGTGCTCTCTCTAGTAATTCCCTAGGGCAGACCAAAACAAGAAAAATGTAGAGGGATACAATGAGCCAGAGTGCAGCCCAAGCCAGTTTGTGAAACTGTAAATTTATAATCTTAACAAAGTGAATCTTACGAACAAAGCTTTGCCATTCCTGGTAAAATTTCAAATTAAAAAACAGTTGACTGACTAAGTCAAAGTCCTATATCCATTTGTGTTAACCAACCAGAGAAACACATATTAAAGAATCTAGGTGAAATTAAAGCTGCCTTGTTTCTAAAGATTTGGAAGCCAGTCTGAATGTAGATTTGGGAAAGAAATGAGTGGTAATGATATTCATGACCATTCACTCCCTGTCACTAGCATGACATACATTATGTTGAATTAATTGAAAATACCCAGTTTCAACCATTCAAAAATGGCATTTGCTAGGATTCAACCTAAATATATGAAATATATTATTATATATCAATACTATTATACAACATTTATATTATGTATAATATACTCTATTGGTAATATATCAATGCATCCATTATATTAACTGCCATACAGCATTATATAAGTCACTATATATTAATGGTGATATATTAATATACTGGTTATATCATCAGTACACTAATTGGTATTAACAATAACTAATTTAGGGACTAGGCAAAATTTTTTCAGTGAAGGACCAAGGAACATTTTAGCCATCCCTGCAATTCTGTCATCATCATACAGTTTTGCAGTGGTAGTTGATAAGCAGCTATACACAATATATAAAAGTGAGGCTGTGTTTCAACTGATGTATGGAAGATGAGCTTTGAATTTCCTAAAATTCTGACATCAGGAAATACTAATCTGTTTTAAATTTGTGCACCCCTCTCAACCATTTAAAAAAGTAAAACTCATTCTTAAGTCCCAGGACATATGAAAATTGGCATCAGCCAGATAGGCTGATAGGCTATAATCTACCAACATGGGACTATACTAATATGTTATCTGTGTTTTACATCATTTATACTATGCATATATCCACATATATTGATTATACTGTATCACTTCATATATACCACATTACATAATATGCTGCCTATAAGTATTACCACCTGCCATTACTATATGTTTTTCTCACCACCTTCTGATCCATTAGCATTCAGTCTTTTACTTCCTGGGCAAGGGCATTCTGGATACCCTCTCCATCTTTCTGGGTAGTAGTAGCATTCTGGGTAGTTCCCTCACTTCCTGGGCAACAGCATTCTGGGTGCGCTCTCCATCTTTCTGGGAAGTAGCATTCTGGGCAGTTCCCTCACTTCCTGGGCAAGAGCATTCTGGGTACCCTCTCCATCTTTCCGGGTAGTAGTAGCATTCTGGGTAGTTCCCTCACTTCCTGGGCAACAGCATTCTGGGTACCCTCTCCATCTTTCTGGGTAGTAGCATTCTGGGCAGTTTCCTCACTTCCTGGGCAAGAGCATTGTGGGTACCTTCTCTATCTTTCTGGGTAGTAGCAGCATTCTGGGTAGTTCCCTCACTTCCTGGACAAGAGCATTCTGGGTAGTCTGTCCCTCGGTTGGGGCAGAGGCATTCTGGGTAGCCCTCCCTCTTTCCGGGCAGGAGCAAGCAGGAGCAATTGGGAGGAAGAAGGGGCGGAGGGAGGAGCCTGGCCGCCCCAGCTCCCTACTCACGTGACCACTACCTTGCTCCACAGCTGCACCTGACCTGACGGCCTTCGGAGACCCCCGCCAGTTCCCTGCGCTGCCCTCCATCTCGGATCCTCGCATGCACTACCCCGGCGCCTTCACCTACTCCCCAACGCCAGTCACGTCGGGCATCGGCATCGGCATGTCGGCCATGAGCTCGGCCACGCGCTACCACACGTACCTGCCGCCGCCCTACCCCGGCTCGTCGCAGGCGCAGGGCGGCCCCTTCCAGGCCAGCTCCCCCTCCTACCACCTGTACTACGGGGCCTCGGCCGGCTCCTACCAGTTCTCCATGGTGGGCGGCGAGCGGTCGCCGCCGCGCATCCTGCCGCCCTGCACCAACGCCTCCACGGGCTCGGCGCTGCTCAACCCCAGCCTCCCCAACCAGAGCGACGTGGTGGAGGCCGAGGGCAGCCACAGCAACTCGCCCACCAACATGGCCCCTGCCGCGCGCCTGGAGGAGGCCGTGTGGCGGCCCTACTGAGCCTGCGCGCCGGCCGCGGACGTCGTCCTCCAGCCCGGCCGCTGCCGGGCCAGCGCTGTGCCCGGGCCCCGCCAGGCCGCTGCTCCTGTGCTTCCGAAGCCACGCAGTTCGCTCCGCTGTCGGCCCCGGGCCCATCCGTCTCTCCAGCAGGACACAACTCCAGGGTGTCCACTGCGCCACCGCCACGTGGGCACTTTGTAAGGCAAACAGGATGATTCCCAGAGGGAAACTGTGAATGCTTCTGATTTAGCAATGCTGTGAATAAAAGAAAGATTTTATACCCTTGACTTAACTTTTTAACCAACTTGTTTATTCCAGAGAGTGGAATTTTAGGATTTTTGGGGGGAGGGGAGCGGGGAGGACACAGCGCATCTTGTTTGGCGTCTAATTCTTATTTCTGATTTTCTTTTCTGCACCTTATAAATTGCAAAATGCATATTTGCATCTAGGCGGTTTTTATTTTTACACATATATATATATATATATAAAAATTTGAGCTTGCTTCTTTCTTGCTTTGACAATTGAGAAATAGAATTCCCATTTCTGTAAGTTTTTATTTAACTTCTCTTTGGGACTTTTGTGTAGTTGTCTTTTTTTTTTGTTTTTGAGACAGCTACAGCTTTGGGTCATTTTTTAACTACTGTATTCCCACAAGGAATCCCTAGATATTTATGTATCTTAATGTTCAGACAGTTACTTATGTGTTGATACTTTTTTAATTATTTAAATGTACTTATATTAAGAAAAATATCAAGTACTATACTTTTTTTTTATAGTAGCCAAAGTTAAATGTATCACATTGAAGAAGGCTGGAGAAAAAAAAAAGAATGGGTAATGTGATCACTTGGTTATCTAGAAATATTGTTTACATTAAACTCCCTTTCATGTTAATTAAACAAGTTGGTAGCTCATGCAGCAATGTTTTTAATAGGATTTTAGAAATGAGGGTCACTCCAAGGATCAAAAATACAGACTTTTCTGCTAGGCTCAACAAAGGGTCTCAGATCTGGCTTTCCCTTCCAAACAAGCTCAACTCTAGTCCCAGAGGACTCAGACAGGTGCCAGTGATTACACCTCTGGAAAAGGTTTGATTTCTGCCTAGAGGTACGCTTATAATACGGCCTGTAATTTCAGACATGCCTTGTAACAGAACACATCCCTGTAAGTTGTATGGAGGAGCAGTATTCACATAGGAACCAAATGATGAATTTAGGAATTGCTTAACCTCTCAATCCTGGAGGAGCAAGAACGTATTTCTCTTTGATACAATATCCATTCATGGATGCAGAACAAAACCTGTAGCTATCCCCCCAAAGTGAGAGTAGGAGGGATAAGACCAAGTAACTTTGAGGGCCAAAAGAACCCAGCTGAATTTTTCAGAGGGTCAGTCCAAAAGCAGGCCTGGATGAGCCAATTTCTGCCTGCCTGGATGGAATCACACGGGAGAACACCGTCCCACCTGTGTAGGAAACCCCTTGCCGACCGCTCAACAACACCTTTGTTTTTGCTTTGACCAGGCTGAGACCCTACCCGAGGGGTATGTGCACTTTCATCTGTGTGCACGAGTATGACAAAAGATTCATGTCACTGCTGCCCATGGCTACAGTTCAAGTGTATCCAATGTCACTGTAAATTTTATGGCACTATTTTTATTGGAGGACTTGGTCAGAATGCAGTTTTGTACAACTCGTAAATACTAACTGCTGATTTTGACATATATATGCTCTAAATGATCTGGTTATTTAATGTACCTCTTAAATTAGTTGAAACAATTTCAGGTCAACTCTGAAGAGTGTTTGAAAGCAGGACTTCAGAACAGTGTTTGATTTTTATTTTATAAATTTTAAGCATTCAAATTAGATCTTTGGCTGCAGGCAGCAAAACAGCTGGACTTATTTAAAAACAACTTGTTTTTGAGTTTTATATATATATATATTGATTATTTGTTTTACATAGATGCAGTAGCACTTTGGTAAGAGAGTAAAGCAGCTTGTGACGTCAGGTTGTTCTTATGTAGAGAAGAACTATAACAGATCCTACAGAAACTCAGAATACATTTGTTTTCATTTTAGATATAACTCCCTCCACAATCTACTTTCATAAGTTATTACATATTATATTTTTGCAGCTAAACTACCATCAAATGTCAGAAAAATTAAAAATGCAATTTTTAGAATTACATTTTCCCCAAATTAGCTTAGATATTCTTTTCAACATATGTTACCATATCTGACCTGAGAAAAATGCTAGGAAAAGATGAAGGAAAAGTTTTTATTTTTCACTTTAATTCTCATAGCTAAAGATATTCCAACTCAAAACCAGCCTAATATCCTAAGCAGGGAACAAGATAATTCTCACATCTCAAAGCCTTTATGGAGAGGGCTTGTCACTTTGTTATAGACTCATTGATTTGGCAGCTCAGCATTTCACAGACCTTTATAGTTTTTAATCATTTCAGGAAAAAAAAATTCAAGCTAATTATTTTGGAGGTAATTTTCACACGTTTTTCTCGCTGAAGAATTGTATTCATTACCTTCAGGTAAATTAATGTCTTTTTATTCATTGCTTCCAGGTAAATTAAGGTATCAGCAAGATTCTTAATCATGTAATAACTGGCTGTATCTAGGAGTTTTGGTCCAGGAGAAAAAAGATTGAATAAGCTTTTTGTACTGCTTATTCATGCCACTATATATGTCTTTCTCATTATTTGAAAATACATTTCTCTCCCTCTGCTGCACCTCCACTATTTCCCTCTTTCTCTTCCCGCTTCCTCCTCCAAACTCCACCTTCTCCCTCCTGTGTTCTCCCATTCTCTGTAAGGAGATAACACACACCCACCCCATACCAAATGTCCAGAAAGAACACAAGGAGGTCCAGTTCTTCTCCCTTTGCATCAAGAACAGGGTGAGTCAGCCTTTCTCCTGCTTATGGGTTTCTTCCAGCAGAACAGAGACGTTGCCAACCGTTTTGGATCTGCTTGCTATCCAAATGCAGCAACAGAAACCTTCCTGGGCAAATTACAATCAGTGAGTAAATAGCCTTTCTGCTGCCTACGGTTTCTGTGCAGATAAACAGAAATGCTCTGATTGGAAAGGAAATGAATGGTTTCACTCAAATGTCCTGCAATTAAGGACTGCAGATTTCTGTCTTGAAATACCTGTTTCTTTGGGACATTCCGTCCTGGTGTTTTTTTATTTTGATGGTTTTGTTTTTTGGGGGATGACATTTTGGGTCTTTTATACATGAAAAAATAGGTTGACAGTAATCTCAGAAAACATTTTTTACATCTGAACAACATGCCTTTTTGTTTACCATAGAGTATACATTTGTGTGGGGTTTTTGTTTGTTGATTTGTTCATTCATTGGGAATTTTTCCCCTCCTTTCAGCCAGGTCAGTATTGATGAAGCTGATCCTTTGGCTTTTTTTTTCCCCTTCCAGAAGGGTTGCATCAACAAAGTTAATTGTATTTATGTATGTAAATAGATTTTAAGCTTCATTATAAAATATTGTTAATGCCTGTAATAACTTTTTTCAATTTTTATGTGTTTCAAAGGACTTTTTCTTATGTTTGCTAAATACTGTAGAAAAAAATGCTTCTTTCTACTTTATTTTAGACTTAAAAATGAGCTACTTACTCACTTTTGTAAACAGCTAATAGCATGGTTCCAGTTTTTTTAAGTTCACTTTTTGTTCTAAGGGAAATGAATGTGCAAAAAACAAAAAAGAACTGTTGGTTATATGTGTTATTCTGGATGTATAAAAATCAATGGAAAGAATAAACTTCCAAATTGAAATGGCAGTGTAACACATCTATTAAAACTCAGTGAGAAATGTAGTTCTACTTCAGCCTCCACCCAATGTCTATTTGTGGGGCAGTTATTACCTCTGGTCACAAAGCATCGTGAAAATTGATGTGTGGGCTTCTTTTTGCCTGGTACTCACATACTGAACTCTTGCTGAAGGGGAACTGTAAAGTTCAGGCCTTAAACCAGATAAGATATGAGAGAATCCCCCAGAACTCCCCTCTCCAGGGTGTTTCTAACTAGCATAGGAGAGCAGGCACTCCACTGTCACAATCCACCGCAAAGTACGGGTGGGCAGCCACCCTTCTGGAAGGATCTGTCATGCCCAGCCTATGCAGGACAGCTGGCTGCTGCCGCCCAGGGGCTATTGGAGCCTTACTTTCTTTGTACCACAGTTTATTCTGTAAATCCAATATTATAAGTAGTGTGAATGGCAAATAAACAATTTGACAAGTACTTACACCATATCAAATTGGTTGTGTTTTTCTCTCAGATGAATGAATGGCTCAGACAATAAGCAAAGCCCTCTGCAACACACTATGATAATATTTTCCATAAATAAATTCAAGCCCAAATACCTCCAGCAACCCTGGCTTCTGCGGCATGACGGCCTGGAGAAGACCCAGGCACCCAGGGTTGATTCTTTGGATGTGAAGGAACTCAGAAGCATGTTTTTTAAAAAAAAGAAAAATAGAAAAATAACTACATAGGATTTACAAAAACAATGTGAGATGGCCTCCTATGTTCAACCTGAGGCTGGGAACACTGGTCTGCCTTCACTTCTATAATTACAGGCATCAGGCTTGTGTAGTAGTTGAAAATTTTAAAAAGAGGTTCTTCCCTCACCACCACCACCTCCATGTAAAGTGTTACTAGCAAGTTTCAGTCTCAAAACTTGGTGTGACTCAAGGCATCTTCCTGCCAAGAACCACCATCTAAAGCTTCAAACTGTCACTGCTGCCTCACAGGACTCATGACTGACCTTCAGTGGTCTACAGAGTGGCAACAAAAAAATACCAGGAATCAAAATTAATGAAGTCAACAAGAAAGGATCCAACCTGGGAAGTCATGGCCAATGAGCCCAGGGAGGAAAAAGGCGGTAGGATATCTGTGCTCTAGGAAGAAGAAAATAGACACTTGTCAGGCAAATGTTTGATTAAATGTCAGTAGCAGTGTTTTAAACCTCAGCATCTGGGAATTTTTGTAAAATCTAGGCCTGAAGAAGAAAATAACAACATTTGAACCTGGCTTTAGTAGTGTTTGTCAAGTTTCTCTTCTGCAATGTTACCCTTTTATCTCTTCCCTTCCCATACTGCCCTTTTTGAAAATCTTTCAGTCTAAATCTAAAGTGACCCTCTCAAAAATCTCATGTGTTCAGAACTGGGGCCTTCAGAAGGTGACTGGATCACAAGGGTTCCAACTTCCTCAATGAATTAAACCATTGATGAGCTCCTAATCTGATGGTATATTGAGAGGTAATGGAAATTTACGAATGGGATCTAACTGAAGGGAGAAAATCAGGGTTGTGACTTTGAGGCAGTTTCTTGTCCATTCATCTCTTGCTCTTTCCTTCCCTCTGCTTCCTGGCTGTCCAAATTAAGGAATTTTTCCTCCATCAGGCCTTTTCATCATGCTGTTTCTGCCTTGGAACCAGCCAACCATGGACTAAAACTTCTGAAACCATGAGCCAAGATAAATCTCTCCTTCCTTCAAGTTGTTTTTCTTGGGTATTTGTCACAGTGATGAAAAGCTGACTAACACAAAGTCACTATGCACAACCCACTCTTAAGAAATGGAGAGTCAAGTTTCACCTCCCTTCAGGAGACTAGAGACTTTGACTGAGAACATTAGCAGAACTCCACATTCCTTGAAGGTTCTGGAGGCCCGATGCTCCCTTGTGTGAAAAGTTTTCTATGCTCCAGAGGAGCAGGCAACTTCTCTCCTTGCTAAGGCACAACAGTAGCCTAGCCCCATTCTTCCAGCCTAGAGAATTCAAAAGTTAAAAATGCTTGGAGTTCTGTGTGGCATAGTGACCCAGAACTTAGGAACAAAAGTTTAATATTCGTTCATTGATGTATTCATTTATTCATACAACATTTGTTGAGTGATGGCACTGGGCATCTGAGGAGGCTGCCACTTCATAGACCAGGCAGATAGGCAAGGCCAATCTTGACCCAGCCACTTGGGTCTTTGCACAAGTCCAACCTTTTGTGCACACTGCCCCTCAAACTAGATGGTGCAGATAAAGACCTCCCTGAAGTAGTCAAATATAACCAAAATTCCACGAAATCACTATTATTATTGTTTTTGTGATTGTGGTGGCAATGGTGGTGGTGGCTATGTTGTTTGGGAAAGTTGCCTGAGCTTTGCCTTGGGCCTCACAGAATTCTCTACATCTTTGTTCAAAGTGAGCTCACTTTGTGCGCATGACAACACTTCACTGGCTCCCAGATCCCAGATCCCAGATTAAGGGAACTCAGAAGGGAGTAAAGAACTCAGATGCATTATTACTTCTCCCCACCCCTTGAGGTTTCTCAGAGGACAGCATTACTGCCTTCCTGACAAATAGAGTAGAACAACAAGATCAGGTGCATTTGAGGTGTTATGGCCATAGATGAATACAACAGAAAAAAATTCCCCATGTTCTCTTTGTTTTTAACAGAAGAGGAGGAGATGGCACAGAATGTGTTGACTGCCCCCAGTAAGAGGAGAGCTAGCTGCGTGCCAAATTTTAATATTAGTAATTAAACTTTGCATACCTCAAATTCTCCTTCTAGTTTCAATTTCATTGATGCTGTTGTAAGGATTAATTAATGTTTTGATAGTATTTTGAAGATGGAAAGTCTCACATGCATGCTAAGTATAATTATTTGTTACCACAAATAACTGCACATGGCCATTTTTTTTCCTCTCACCTCAATGCTTCCGTGAGGGTTTCGGCAGGCAAGTAAAAGCTGTGGTGTTTCTCTTACAAAATGACTCCCTTCACCAAAAGTTTAATATTCGTTCATTGATGTATTCATTTATTCATACAACATTTGTTGAGTGATGGCACTGGGCATCTGAGGAGGCTGCCACTTCATAGACCAGGCAGATAGGCAAGGCCAACCTCATAGGCCACACCCTCAGGAAAGTCTCACACTTGGTCCATTGTTCTTTTGTCATCATCTTGACGTTATTAGTGACTGTTTAATAAGGGACCCGGCATTGTCATTCTGCAGAAGATCTACATATTAGGGAAATTAGACAATAAGGTGTCTTACAGAGTGGTGAGCACACCGTCAAAGTCTAGCGTTTGGGGCCATAACTTAGGAACAAAAATCTCCAACAAAGTACTAATGAAACTCAACCTGAAAATGTTGGGAAAGGCATTATTGCATCAACATCATTTGCTTTCAAAAGACAGAAGTCATCATACTGAGAAAGGAGAAGGAGTAGAATGAATCAAGTAGTATGAATCAACAACACACTTAGAGGCCAGGGATTTACCTCAGTCACACAAGCGCCTGCCTAGCAAATGTGAGGTTGTGAGTTTGATCCCCAGCACCAAAAAAAAAAAAAAGGATACACTTTGTTTTCTAGGATTCATGATAAAATGACATGGCTGGCATTGAAGTTCATTTAATATGCATTTGGGCAGAGATGTATGAAAATGTGAGAAGATGCAAATTAATATGTTCCCAATCAAAATAATAATAATTTTATTAGGATGGTAATAAAGGGACAGTTCAAACACTGTGTACATACACTTACATATGCACACAGCATACACTAGTGTGCACACACGTGCACATACCATTAAATCAGCTGTTTAGTGTGCCAGGTTAGGAAGGTCAAGGCCATTGAAGTCACTGGAATAAAATGACATGAAGATAAAATTCTGGGTTCAAACTCCTGCAAAATCCCACTAGCTTTGCCCTAAGTCTTGGCATTGCCTCTCAGTTTAGGCTTCTGTCTCTCAATCACAAACCAAAGACCAGTATGCCCTCAACAGTAGACTCTAGAAATATTCTTGCATTGGATCATCACATGACTGAAAAGAAGAAAGAAGCAAAGTCCCTGGTATGGCTTGAATTATGGCCCTCAAAAGTTATAGTGTTAAAGTTCTAACTCCCACATCTCAGAAGACAGCCCGGTTTGGAAAAGGGGTCCCTAAAAATATAATTAGATAAGATGAGATTCCAGTGGATTACGGTAGAGCCCTAATCCAATATGACTTTCATCCCTACAAAAAATGAAATTTGAACGCAAAAGCATGCACACAGGAAGAACCCCATGATGATGAAAGCAGAGACAGGGTGAGGATTCTGTAAACCAAGATCGCAGTGAACCACCCAAAGCCCAGGTGATGTGGGAGTCCTGATCCAGTACTGGTGCTGACCAATGACTCGCCTGCACAAAATGGGTACAGCACATACCACAGAGTTGATATGTGAATGCAAGCACCTTGTTTATGACCAAGTTTATTTCCCAAAGAAAAGTTCCATGGGAAGGGGCATGGTCCCAACATTCCCTTCTCAAACCTTCAAGGTGGATTATCTACCTGGTGACTCATAAGAGTTTAATCCTGTTTGGCTTGCTTTTGTCACCCAGCACCCATCCCCCGTCAGTCAGCAGGCACTCAGGGAAAGCAAATGAAATATCATGTTAACTAAGCAACACATAATTCACTGCGTAAATTGACTGACGGGAAAAAGAACAAGAAACTTTGAACATTGCCTGCTATGTTATGAGTGCCCTAAAACTGTGAGCTACTCTTAGTCATTAATTCACTCAACAGCTATCTGCTGAGTGCTCCATCTCTCTACCCATGCGTGGGGATTCCAAAGTGAGTAAGACCCAGGCCATGCCCTGAAGTAACTCTCACTCTCCCTCAGACCTAACTCCAAAGGAATAAACCACATCTCTGGTGGGGAGGACTGAATAGAATTGGCAAAGCTCGAGCCTGTCAGCAGCCTGGAAAGACACAGGTTCAGACATCTGAATGAACTACACCCGTGGCAACTGAGTATTGTTGCTCTGCCACCAATGGGTCAGTCACTAGGGTAATCGGTAGATACAGCAGAAAATGGCTACATCCGGCTCAGAGACCCACATACCAGGCCCAGCTGAACAAACTTGTATTCATTTCTCCAGGAAGTATTTGTGGTACCTACTTTGTCCCAGGCACCATGCCAGCCATGGGAGACATAGCAGTGAACAACACAGTCAGAAGAATCCTTTCCCTCCTAATAGGGAGACAGGTAAACAAATTGGTAAATAATATATTGCATGTCAGATGGTGTATTCATTTCCCAAGGCTGCGATAGCAAAGCACTGCAAATTGGAAGTCTTAGAAACAACAAAAATGTATTGTTTTATTCTCTTCAAAATAAAAAAAATTAAAAAAAACTGTATTCTCTCACAGTTAAGGAAGCCAGAAATCTAAAATCAAGGTGTCAGCCAGGGTGTTCTTTCTGGAGGCCGTGAGGGTGATTTTGCTCCAGGGCTCCCTCCTTCTCAGAGTCTGGTGGTTGCTGCAATCCTTTGTGTTCCTTGCTAAATACATCCTGCAAAAACTCACAAGTTGAAACTTAATCCCCAGTGTGATAGTAATAAAAGGTGGAGCCTTCAGGAAGTAATTAAATTATGAGGGGCTAGTGACCTTATGAAAAGGGGTGGAGGGAACTAGCTAGGCCCTTTGTGTCCTCCGTCTCTTCTACCACGGGGAGACATGGCATCTTCCTTTCCTTTCCAGAAGATCCAGCAATAAAGCAACATCTTGGAAGCAAAGATCAGGCTCTCCTCAGACACCAAACCTGCCAGCACCTTGCTCTCAGATCTGAGCCTCTGGAAGTGTGAGAAAATAAATTTCTGTTCTTTATAAATTACTTTATAAATTATAAATTTATAAATTTATAAATTCTTTATAAATTACTCAATCCTAAGCACTTCTTTTAATAGCAGCACAAATGAACTGAGACACTTGCCTTGCCACATCTCTGCAATCCCTGCCTCCTCCATTAAGGCATTCTTCTCCGTTTGCCTCTATATCCAAGTTCCTTTGTTCTTGTGAGGACATCAGTCATTGGATTAGGCCCATCCTAATCCAGTATGGCCTTCTTTTAACTTGATTATACCTGCAAAGACTCTATTTCCAAATAAAGTTACATTCACAAGCACCGGGGATGAGGACTTGAACATACCTCTTAGGAGACATGATTTAATGCACAACAAATGCATATATGGCTATAGAGGGAAAGCGAAATGGCTCACTCAAGGAATGAGGTGCCGGGATTCAGAGAAGGATCTTCTCTGATGCAAAGAAATAAGTCATTTTAGGCGAAGGAAAGATCCAGTGCAAAGGACCCAAGGGCAGGAGCTTGTTTGAAGACTCACATGGCTGAAATAGGAAACAAAATTCACAGAGATAGCCAGGCCAAGTCATAGAAAGCCACTGTTGTGGAATTTTGACTTCTGTGCAGAGCAAGAGAGTCTTGAGGAAAGGAATAACATAGATTCACCCACTGAGAAGTTGTTAGCCTGCAGCACATCTTGGTAAAATTGGAAAGGGTGCCTTTCTCCCAAGTGGATGCAGCCTTGAGGCAGAGAACACAGCTCAATCAGTGTCGGAAGCAGAGGTGGGTTTCAGTTCCCATTCACCCATACCACTGAAAGCTCCCTGGGAAGGACTACTGCAGGATAGGAGATAAAAAGTCCTTGGATTTTGAATCAGTTTTGAAAGTATGGCATAGAGGATATGCTATAGATTGGATATGGTGCGTGAGAAAGAAAGGTCCTTGGCCTGAGCAAACATAAGAGTGCGGTGGCTGTTTCCAGAGATGGAAAGGGACACGTATCTAGGCCTGAGACTCTAGGTACCCCCAGGGAATTGCCAAGGCAGGGAAATGGGACACTGAGTTAAATGCTCTTTGATACTTTTTTCCAGATTATGGAGAACCCAGCCAGGAGAAAATTAAAATAGCTGAAAAAAATTATCCTACCATTGGTAGCAACACTGCTTCAGAGTCAGGCAAATATATGTGGGCTGAGTAGGAAGGCAGCATTCCATCTTCTGACAAATATTCAGTGATCTACACATGACCCTTGGCAAAGCCAGAGAGACCCTTAGTGCTCCTCATTTTCTCCTCCACCTTGTCCACATTGATAGGTGAGGAATTTTCTCTTCCTTTGGCCTTATGTCCCATGGATAGACAGAGCCACAGCAGAGGCCTAAGCATGCTTGGCCTTCTCCTTACCCCATCTGACAATCAAGCATGGAGGATGACTTTCACTAATCCTGTGATTCCCTTGATTTTGATTGTTGAAGAGAATGGACTGTAAGAATAAAACCAGCAAAGCAATGGAATTTGTATAGCTAAGATATCTGCACTTTCCTTCTCTCAATGAGCTTTAGAAGCAAAAGTTGCTAGTTGCCCAACCCAATGTCTGTTTTCCTTAGCAATAGCTTCTCTTGAGTACATTGCTGCTTGGAAGAAAGACCACACCTCCCAGCCTCCCTGCAGCTTGTTGTCGCTTATGACAAATTTCTGGTCAATGTTGTCTAAACAGAAATGGGGTGTGGCAGCTTCCAGGAAAGCTTCTTAAAACAAAGTTGGTGTGCATACTTTGCTCCTTGCATTTTGTCTCTTCCCTGCTCTCTAAAATGAGGTGATGGTTAGATCCAGAGTGCCACATCTGGGTGCAGAAGGATGGTATTACAAGGACCCAGGCCCACTGTCTTTGTGGAGTCCTGGACTCTCTATGCCTGGAATAGTCTACTAGAAAGAAGATTAAACACCTATCTCTTGCATAAACCATTCATATATGTGACTTTCCATCACTGTAGACAAACCTAGTCCTAACTTGCATGCATATAAATCATACCCATGAGGTGACTCTGGGAGAAGCTTTGACCAAGGGGGAAAGGTGTCCTCTATTCTCTTGGATTCTGACTCCCAGTTTCTTGAGGACTTCTAGGAGGTTCCAGGATGATTAAGTAGTAAGTAAGTGTAAGGAGGGAGTATGGTAGCTCCAGAACCCACCATGAGCTTCCTCCATTGCTGGCTCATCCCTTCCCTCTGCCCTGCCCGGAGGTTTGCAACAACCCCAGAGTGCCCAGCTCACTTTGTCAGAAAACATTTTCCCTGTGATGCATTTACCTGATAATCACATTCCTTTAAAATTCTACCTACCTTTAAACACTCGCCTTCTTTCCTCTGTCCTATCCTCATTTGTCACCCTGTTTTTAATTATTCGGTATATCTAAGGTCCCTTCTGACTTTTAAGAATATCTATGATAAGTAACCATCAGATATGCAGTGTCGGAGCTCCAGGGGTGCCATCAGCACACAGCACCTACCCAGGTATGCAGTGTTTTTTAAGAAATACAATTTTTTAAAACATTTGGATGTTGTCTTAGCCCATTTGGGCCGCTGTGACAAGACACTTACACACCAAGGAGCTTATCAACAGCAGCTATTTGCTCCTCACAGTTCTAGAGGCTGGGAAATCCAGTCTGATTGCCAGAATGGTCAGGTTCTGGAAAGACCTCTTCTGGGTTGCAGACTGACAACTTCTCACCGAGTCCTCACATGGAGAAAGGGGCTAAACAGCATCACAGGCCTCTTTTATGAGGACACTAATCCCATTCTAAGGATTCCACTCTCATGAGCTAATCACTTCCCAGTGGTCTCACCTTGTGAGCTAGAATTTCAACATATGAGTTTGGAGGGCACATGACATTCAGACTACAGTAGGGGGCCTTTCGTCCTTTGGGACTAAATAAAGGACTTTGAAGCTAGTTTTTCTAAAGACTTTTCTCAATTTTAACTGGAATCATTTTTTTAAAATTTGGTTTTACTCAGTTGTGTTATCTTGTATTTAGTTTCACATTAAGAGCTTACAAATGTAAAACTTTCTAATGTAAGACTGAATTTTAAGAAAACTGGCCATTAGATGATCAACCAAGCAGGTTTCCTATGGATCGGTTTTGGGTGGTATGACCTCCTCCCTACTCAACACGCAGTTCCAAAATGTATGGCCTGTAAGTCTAATCAAATGACCTGAAATCTCTGAGTTTCAGCTTTCACACCTGTGAGGTACAGAATGCCAATTTCATTCAGCTATCATTATTAATAAATGCTTGGCAAAAAATAAAAAGAAATGCAGCAGAAACATTCAGAGTACAATGAAGAACAACCACAACTGTGGTACTTTGCAGGAATATAAACCAATATAACCACTTTGGAAAATAATGTGACATTACTACTAAAAGAAAAAACAAACAAACAAACAATTGAACACACATTTACCCGAAGTGCCAGCATTCACACTACTAGAAAAACCCTCTGAAGATTTTCTTTAGGTGCACCAGAAGATGCACACAAATACTTCCAGCAGCACTGATTGTGATTTAAAAAGCTGGAGACAATCCAAAGGGACCCAATCATAGAATGAATAAATTGTGTTATAGTCATATGGCTACTTACAGGTGAAAATTAATGGATCACCATTACATGAAGCAAAGTAAATTATGGGGGGCAGGAAATATGGAAGATCTAAGAATTATGATTTCACTTATATAAAGTTAAAGAGCAGGCAAAAAATAAATAATGTGATTTTTATGCATGTACCCATAGGTATTCAAAGAAAAGTAAGAGAATAATTAGCACAACATACTAGGATACCTAGTGTAATTTTTTTAATGTGGTCTAAGCGTGTCCTACAAGGGTTCATTTGTCCAAAGTTTGTTATCAGTGTGGTAAGGAGAGGTGATGGCATCTTAGGAGGTGGGACCTAGTGGGAAGTAATTACATCATTGGGTCAGAAACCTCAGAAGGACTTGATGTAATTCTCATGGACCCTAATTAGTTCCAGTGAAAGGACTGATGATAAGAGCAAACTGGTATAACTGATGATACCTCCCTGGTATCACTCTGGCTTCCTATCTCACCATGTGAGTCATCTCTTTCCTCTCACAAGTGTTTCTGCCACGATGCCAACTACCATGATCTAACACAGCCAAGGCACCCCTTACCAGAGACCAAAACAATGGGAGGACTTCATCTTATGCTTTTAGTTTCCAACACTGTAAGTCAAATAAACCTCTTTTCTTTATAAAGTAGCAAGCCTCAGGTATTTTGTTATAGTAACAGAAACTGGACTTGTGTACTTAGTTATATTTTCTGGGATGGGCAGGAACTCATGCAGCATTCTGGAATATAGTTCTATTTATTAGCTTAAGTGGTACATATATTAAGTGGTATATTTATTTTATCATAATTCACAGTAGGGTGCTAATAGGATTAAAACTCAATTTTGATCAGTTGAGTTCTCTCTGGCCCACAGTTCCCTTGGACTCTCATAAGCCAACCTGTCACTTGAAAAATACATACCAGTGTCACCACAGGAACAAGGTAATAGAATAAATGGCTGTCGTTGGACCCACAGTTCAAATCCCACACTTCTGTGCCTGTGATTCTTACATGCAAGGTAGAATTTATTTCTTCCTGAGGACTATATCATTTGGATCAGAAGGAACGTACAATATGCTACTAAGACTGAAAGTGTTCATGAATACAAGTCATGTAGTTATTTGTCTTCCTTTGAATGTCTCTTAATAGCAACCACCCTCAAAGCTCTCACAATGTCCCTGCAGTTATTTACGAGCCCTTTCTGGTTGCTCCATGAAAAAGAGGATATAAGCATGTTGTCTATAGATTAACTGTCCAGATGTGGCTAATGACTCCAGTACTAAAGAAGGGGTAAATGTGCACGTGGGTGGCACTGACAGTAGGAGATAGCTGGAGACCTTCATCAAAGAAAAGGAGGGTGGCATCCACACCACAAAGTTAATTCAGAAACAAAACATTCTCTTTTTTTTGTTTCAACTGTCTCTCTCTTCACAAATATCTTACATCTGGGTAATGATTGGTTCAAGCTCCACATTAACAAAATAAGCCCTTACCAAGATTCTAGTTCATTGGTTAACAAGGAGGAAAGAAAGCTTGCTTCATGCTGTAAAAAGTTGACGTAATTGCTCTCCTCCCTGGCCTCTTTTTGTCTAAACTGCAAGCTCTTGCAGTCCTGAAGATTCTGCTTGGATTTCCTCCCAATACTTGAATACATAAATATAGGTCTGCCAGTACACTGCCCTTGTTTATGAGCCTTTTAAAGATCAAAGAGTCATTTTCAGCCCTTGGGTTTGTCACTTTAAAACATACTGTATTTACCATTTAACGGGTGATTCTATTAGACTGGCCTATTAGTCTCTCCTCATTTCTGTTTTAACACCGAGTCCTATAGTCTGTGTACAGAAATGCCTTTAATGGAGGTTTCAGGTCTGTTTCCAGCATGTTAAAAGGCTCAGAACCTCCTTTAATGGACCTGAACTTTAAAGGTACGGGTCTGAGCCAGATCATGTGTTATTCTGAAGATGCCACAACCCAGATTCAAAACTGGTTAGTCACAATGACAAAAGAAAATATTCAAAGTCAGGAAAAAAGAAAGCACCCCCCAGGCCCCTATTTCTCTGAGTGTTGCCAGAACTTGAAGTTAACGGTGACTCCTAAATTATGGACAGCCGGGGTACAAGGTTGTACTGCTTCACAGCTCACTGGCCACGTCCCCGCATGCTTTCCTGGTGGGGCTTTTTAGTTTATTTTTGTTTTTGTTTTTTCATGGGGATGGGGGCAGATACCTTTAAATTCACCATCCAAATCTGACCTTTGACGTAGCGTATCTCTTTCATGGACTAAGATGGTGGTAAAACAAATAAGAGGAAGATACAAATTGAAGAATAAATGCCAAAAACTTTTAGTTTGAGTTGGTACATTTACTGGAATCATGATTCTGGTTTTCACACACCTGGTTCTCAGAAATGTATTCTAAATTTAGGTAGAGTTATGTATTTCATATATGAAAAGCAGATTTTGAAAGGTTTTTTTCCTCCAGTGCCCATGGAATAATGTGTTACAGATAACCATACCACACAGAACACATTTTAAAATTTTTGAAGTGTGCGTGTGTGCATGTGTTTGCATGTGTTTGTGTGTGTACATGAAGACCTCAAACCAGCAGAGCAGGAACACAAGAAGTCTATATTCTTGGGAGAAACGGAAGTGGGAAGGACAGATAACCCGCTAGTAACTGATGTAAAAAACACAGATCCAAAACACAGAAAACCAGTTTTGCTGAACAATAAAGAACAATAAACAACAGACCCATAATCACAGTAAGGGCATGGAGTATCTGAAAAACACAAATAAATAGTTGACCTCACAGGTACCAAAAAAAGCACTGAATTCAATAATCGTAGAATATGGTCCCCTTCAGATGTCATAGAACATTCACTGTAAATGACCATACCCAAGTTTATAACGCAAGTCTCAATATAATGCAGAAGATTCAAATCAGACCAAGTGTGCCATCCAACACAGTTGTATTAGGTTAGAATTCAATATCCAAAAGGTGACTAGAAAATTTCCAAATGTTTAAACATTAAGCAATACCTTTAAATACAAGCATATAAATCATAGGTCTATGAGGATATTTTACAGAAATATACTTTAGTTATAAACATATAATCTGATATTTATTTAGATATAAACAAATAAATATACTTTATATAATATATATTGGAAAATACATCAAAATTGTAAAATGTAGCTAAGTTATGGTTTTGAGGGAAATTAAAGTCAAAAGAAAATAGATAAAAGGAAATAATACTGACAGAGCAAAAAGGATGAAATGGAGCCAGACATAGCAGTGCACACCCATAATTCCAGCACTTGGGAGGGTGAGGCAGGAGAATCTCCATGAGTTCGAGGCCAGCATGGGGCACATAGTGAGGTCATAGCCAGTCTGAACTACATATTTAAAGCCTGTCTCAAAAAACAAAAAACAGAAGAAAAAAAAAAAGGAGAAGGAGGAAATGGAAATTAAACATGCAATAAATGCTACTTTAATTGCCCAAGATTAGTTCTTTACAAAACTTACTAAGTTCATAAACTCCAGGCAAAATTAATCAAACAAAATCAAAGGAAAAAAACCCAGTGTCATGACCAAAAAGCAAGAAACTGCAAACTTCACCACAGACATTAAAAAGATAAAAGTTATAGCAACTGCACCCCAATTCATTGAAAATTTAGATGAAATAGACACAAATTTATAGGAAAACACGATCTACCAAAACTGATAGAAGAAATAAAAATACATTGCCTGGTCATTAAAATAATTAGCTCCATGATTCAAAATCCTTTTATAAAGAAAGCCCACACATTTTATGGGGAAATTCTTCCAAACACTTAAGGAGGAACATCAATTTTACAGACTTCTTCACAATATAAACAGAAGGATCATTCCCCCTTCAATTTATGAAGTCAACATGTTGATAGCAAAACTTGACAAAAACATTACAAAAAAAAAGGGAAAACTATAAACCAATCTCTCTCATAAACACAAGAGGAAAAACCTTAAACAAAATGTTATCAAACAGAACTCAACAATAAAGGCCAACACATCAGAGAAAGTTGAGTTTATCCTAGGAATTTGAATTTGTTTACCATTTGACAATCAATCGATGTAACAAATAGTATAAACTGTATTGTATTTATCCAGTAAGATACTCAGAGTAATATACTACTGCAATAGCCACAAGCTGTATGTCACAAAGATCACCTTTTCTTTTTAAATACACATTATCTTTTAAATTTAAGGAAATGCATTTTGTCAGTTTTCTGTCACTGTGATAAAAGTAGAAAGGCAAGGTGGAAGAAAGTCGTTCACCTTACGTTAGTTGGGAAATGAAAAGAGCAAGAGGAAGGACCCAGGGACAAGATACAACCTTCAAAGGCATACATCGCCTGCCTCATGGCCTACTTCCTCTAACCGGGTCTCACCATCTAATAGCCCATTCAGCGATGAACTCGTAAGTGGATTAATCAGTTGATGAAGTTAGCACTGTCATGATCCAGTCACCTCCTTCCAGGCTCCACCTTTGAACATGGCTATACTGGGGATGAGACCTTCAGTGTAGAAGTGCTTGGGAGGTACTTCATATTTCAACCATAACACTAAGTTTAAAAATTAAAAAAAAAAAACCCTACAGTGATTCCACGTAAATGAAGTCCAAGATAGCAAAATGAATTTATGCAGAAGTCTAGGTGGTGACTATCTTTAAAAGGAGGCTAGAAATGTGGCGACTGGGATGGAACCTAAGAAAGGTCGTTAGGGTAAAGATGACATTCTATTTCTGATGCGCATGGGTGCTCTGTCTCTGATACAGATGGAATCATGCAGGAGTGTGGTCCTTTGTAATAATTTGTCAAGTTAAACCATTAGTTATGATTGTGCATTTTTCTATACCTATTTATATTTCAATACGAAAACAAATGTACATAGATTCGAGCACTGGAACTAAAAGCTGATATTTAGAAATCCCAGACCTGTGAAATTCATGAATATGGCTACACAGACTCCATTTTCCCCATTGCTTTTGAAAGCTTTTGATTATTCAGCATGGGGTGGGAGGGGGAACATAGACTTTGCAATGAGGTCAAATGTGTGTGTGGGGGGTCCATACCTTAGACTGGCTGTGTAAACTTAAATATGGCACTTCATTTCACTAAATGTCACTCTCTTAATCTACAAATGGGACTCACGATGTCTTCTTAAAGGGTTGTTGTGAGGAGTTAATTAGATGACACAGGGGAAATGCCTAGCATAATACATGAAAATAACTAGTACTCGGTTGTGTAGGTTTTATCCCTCACTCCCATCACCAACCTCATTGAGGAGGTGAGTTATCTACTTCATCGGAGTCAATCTAAAAGCCCCACAGAAGATAGGCGAATAATACATCGAGGGGCACCTGAGCACAGCTGACGCAGCAAAGGCACCTCAGGTAAACCACCTCTTCGTGATCATTCATTTGTCAGATACAAGCTAGACTACATCATTTCCCTTTGGCAAGAGGTGAATGTTTCCAGAATGTTTTGCACCATGTGGTTGAGAATGAAGCTCGGACCACCTAGTGAAGCATAAAAGCAGTTAGAATCAACCTAGCCATGGACTGGGGCAGCCCAAGTCTCCAGGGCATTTGAAGTGAAGAGTTGAAGATCCACTCCCCTCACTGTGAAGGATTCAGATAGACACCTTCCACATGCAGATAGATCTATGAGAAAGAAATAAATGGGCCACATTTTCTCTTCCAGGCTCAAATCTACCTGATGCCCCCTTACCACCACTGAATGATTTCATTAAAGGGATCACACATGCCTTTTTGGTAAAGGAGAACTGAATCCTCAGAAAAGAGGCACCAGGATTTCTCTAGTGCAAGAGTGGAATCACGTTTAGTTAAACTCTTGCTAATCCAGAGTAGCAATAAAGTTTATACTGGCTACTAGCAATCATAATAAATAGCAAACATAGTAAGTGCTAATTCTCCATCTGGCC
>RJWT010003578.1:0-36016 GCA_004365215.1 Cuniculus paca | reverse complement strand
CCTCAGCCCACCCTGAACCCTGACCATTTCAATGCCCCCCAAACCTGAATGCCTGGCAGGCTCACCTGGGGCCATGTGATCAATGCTGCTCCTTGGCCTCACCGTGGTCAGACTGACTTCAGACTTCAGGGAGGTGCATCAAGGAGCACCTCACAAGCCCTCTGGTGACCTCAATGATTTGTTTACTCACTCTGCCATAGCTCTTTTATAAAAAGCTTCAATATTCCTCAAAGAAATCCTGCTCCTTCATTTAAGGACCTAAGCGTTCATTCAGCAAGTTCCTGTCACTGTTCATTCTCACCCCAAGCCTCAGTGCTGGGGGTCAAACCAAGGGCTCTGTGGGTGCCGATTGGCAAGTGCTTTCCCACTAAGCCACACCCCCAGCACATTAATCATCTTGAGTTCCTTCAGTAAGTGCCTGCCATTATTTGCTTTAACTATCATGGCCAGCGTATAGGCATTGTAGGTAATTTTTTTCTTTATTTTTTTTCTCATTTATAGAGAAAAAAATAAAAATAACAACAAAAAAGAGTTTCAAAACAGGCCAGTAGGAAAGTTCCAATGCTTAATACATTGGTTATTGTTGTCTTCATAGTAGCTATTCAGACTACAAGATATAGGCATGAAATTTTCTCCAAACAATATTAGCACAAACTTATCTTTTCAACAAATTAAGAAAAACTAGTCATATAGCTATCTTAACTATCTTGTGTATAATTTTTTTTTCATTTTCCCTTCCTTCCTTTCCCCTTTCTCCCATCACAGTCTGTCTTTTCTTTTGAAGATTTTCTTCCCAATTCACAATATCTGTTATATCTTTTGGATCTTACTTATTTGTTCAGTTTCTCACACTAGTGAGACATTGTGATGTTACACCTATAGGCCTGATTTATTTCACTTATGAGTATGGCCTCAATTGCATCCATTTACCTATAAAGGTCTCCAGTTTATCCTTCTTTATAGTTGGATCATATTTCATTGTATAAAAAGATCACATCTTTTTTATCCATTCCTTGGTTGATGGGCATTTGGGTTGTTTCCAAGATTTAGCTATCATAAATTGTGCTGCTATAAACATGGGTGCGCATATATCACTGTGGTATGATGCTTTTACTTCTTCCAGGAAGATATCCAGAAAGGAAATGACTGGGTGGAATGGGACCTCCAATCCTAGTTTTTTTAGGAATCTCCATACTGATTTCCCAGTGGTTATACCAGTCTACACTCCTGCCAACAGTGGAGAAGGGTTCCTTTTTCTCCACAGCCCTGCCAGCATTTGTTATTGATTGATTTTTTTGATGATAGCCATTCCTTCTGGGGTGAGATGCAGTCTCAGTGTTATTTAAATTTGCATCTCTTGAATTACCAATGATGTTGAACATTTTTCCATGTATTTATTTGTCATTTGCATCTCTTGAACAGATAAGTGTGTATTCCTCTCAGATGCCCATTTTTGGATTGGCTCTTTGAATTTGGAGGGTGGTTTTTTCAATTCTTTATATGTTCTAGAGAGAAGTACTTTGAGGCACAACTGGCTATAATTTTTTCCCACTCTGTGGGTTGCCTTTTCACTCTATTGGTGATTTCTTTTGTTACAAAAAACCTTTTTAATAAGGTGAGATCTATTTGATCATTCTTTGTAACATTTCCCTTGCAGTCTGGGTTTGTTCATGAAGTCTCTACTTACATTATCTTCAAGATTTCTACCTATTTTCTCTTCCAGTAGATTTAATGTTTCTGCATAAATATTTAGAAATTTGATCCATTTTGACATTAGTTTAGTGCATGGTGATAGACATGAGTCTAATTTTAGTCTTTGACATGTGGAAAGTCAGTTGTGCTAGCACCATTTATTAAAGAGACTATATTTTTTTGAATGTACATGTTTAGCTCTATTGTCAAAGAAAAGATGACTGAGTGTGTTTGGAATTGCATCTGCATATTCTATTCTGTTCCACAGATTCTCAGACCAGTTTTTTTTCACCAATATCATGCTGATTTTATCACAGTAGCTTTGTAGTATAATTTCAGGTCTGGGATTGTAATGCCTCCTGCCTTGCCTTTGTTGCCCAGAATTGCTTTTGCTAATTCTAGGTCTCTGCTGGTTCCAAGTGAATTTTAGGACTGTTTTCTCTAGATCTGTGAGGTATGCTAATGGTATTTTGATTGGAATTGCATCAAATCTGTATAACAGTTTTGGGAGTATGGTTATTTTCCCTATGTTGGTTCTTCTTATCCAAGAGCAAGGGATATTGTTCCATTTTCTGACATCCTCTTCAATCTCCATTTTTTACAGTACTGTAATTTGCACTGTACAGATCTTTTACATCCTTTGTTAGATTGATTCCTAAATATTTCAATTTTTTAGGTGCTATTGAGAAGAGTGTGCTATCCCTAATTTCCCTCTCTGTGAGTTTGTTGTTTGTGTACAAGAATGCTATTGATATTTTAGTGTTGACATTGTATCTTTGGCAGATGAGGCAAGTATTGAAGTATAGCCAGAGTCATACTGGGCATGGGAGGAGTAACAAGAAGTCAATTTGCCCTTCCCATGAGCCTGCACAAGCCATGCAGGGTCCAGGAGGAGAAACAAGCCAATTCACCCTTCCTGTGAGTCAGCAGAAGTGATGCTGGGCCTGAGAGGAGTAACAAGAGGAAGCCAATTCACCCTTCCTGTGAGCGAACACAAGCCCTGTGAGGACCTGGAAGGAGAAACAAGCCAATTCACCCTTCCTATGAATCAGTGGAAACTATGCTGGGCCTGGGAGAAGTAACAAGAAGCCCTTACCGTGAGCAAACCTGCACTTGAGATACAATGTATATAATATACATTCAATCTAATTCATCATTAGATGAATTAATTCATCAGTAAACTCAAGAAAACTATACAATCATCTTTATAGATGTGGAAAAATCACTTGACAAAATTTAAAATCTATTCATAATTTTTAAAAAATATCTCACAGCAAACCAGAAATTGAAGAAAATTTAAATTTTGCCAAAGAGAATCTATAATAACTCTGTAGCTACTATCACATCTCATAGTAAAAACCTGAGTGTTTTCACCATTAAGATGAGTAGCAAAGCAAGAATATATTTTTTCATGACTCCTTTTAACATCGCACTGATGTTCTACCTAATCTCATAAGGTAAGGAAAAATAATAGGAAACATATAGATTAAAAAGGAAGAAATAAAACTCTTTCTTTCCATGGTTGACATGGTTGTCAACAA
Source organism: Cuniculus paca (assembly GCA_004365215.1). NCBI lineage: Eukaryota > Metazoa > Chordata > Mammalia > Rodentia > Cuniculidae > Cuniculus > Cuniculus paca. The sequence goes on along the minus strand of RJWT010003578.1, from coordinate 32,783 downwards.
AAAAAGAAATTTTGAGTCTACAAAAAATAGCTTCCAGAACTAATAAATGAATTTTAAAATGCTAAAATTCATTTATAATTGTATTTCTATATATAGCTTATATAAAACTGGAAAATGAAATTAGAAGCACAGTATTTTTTATTGTTACAACAAAACCATGGAATTCTTATGTCAGTATGTAACAAAATACATGGAATACGTGAATCACAAATTAAATGTATTGATGACAGAAGTCAAAGGAGTTTGAAATAAATCACAACATTTATCCAATGGAAAACTCAATTTACTAATGTGTCAATCCTCCCTCAACCTTCCGGTATGCTATTTTGGTCAAAATTGAAAAACTGAGTGTCACATTATCACAGTAATAATCCAAAAGGAAAAGTCAAAACAATTTTCAAAAAAATAATTAGCTCATGAAACTCACACTATCTGATTTCAAACTTAACTATAAATGTAAATACCTTGGGCAGTATGATAGGGGGAAAATGATAGGAATATATATCAATAAAACAATAAAGTTTACAAATGAATTATAACAAATATTGTCAATTACTTTTTGTTATAAGCACCAAAGGAATTAAGGAGCAAAAATTAGTTCCTCTGTATGCAATCTTGGAACAATTTTACATTTCTATGTAATGAATTAAATCCCTACCCTGTACCATATACAAATATTGACTGAAAGTCTGATCATACACCTAAATGTCAAATCTACATATGTAAAATTCTAACCAAAAAGATATCATAGAAAATTAGTCATTTTAGGGTAAGCAAAGACTCTTATATGGAACACAAAACATACAAAAATCATTTCTAAAATTGACTAACTAGATGTTATAAAATGAAAACTTTGTTCTTCTAGAAGAACATTAAAAACATAAATTTGGACAAAATATTTGCAAATCATATAACTGAAACAGGACTGGTATCCAGAACATAAAAATAAGTCATGAGAGCCACAACAGAATGTAGGAGATAAAGTCTAATTTAGGAGGAACTCAAAAGACAACACAAGCACGTACAGTGGACCAACCTTGCGCTGAATGCCTCAAACTGGTTTGAATCCTATATCACAAAAGTAAATAAAACTGAAGGCATTTGACATTTAATATGGACTTCCCATGATATTATGAAATGGAGATGAATTCGGGAGTGTAGGATAATGGTGCTGCAGCTGTATCCTTATGCTTGGGAGATTCATGATAAGGTGCAGAGAGGTGAAGAGTCAGAGTGCCTGCAACTGACTTGTAAAGGATTCAGCAAAAATAAATATGTAAGATCAAATGAGGGAAATATGATAAAATGTGAACAGATAAATCTAGATGTATGAAACAAAGACTTTTTTGTATGCTGGTTTTTACTTTTATGTAAATTTGGACACTTTCGAAATAAAAACTTTGGAGGGAAAAAAAAATCCTGACTTGATTAACAGAAGTAAAACCTGAGCAATCTCTTGGCTCTACAATGAGCAATGCCTTCACATTGGAGACAGAGGTTAGCCACGGAGGTTGCGGGCCAGTCGGGATCTTCGGAGCTGCTGGGAAAAGCTAAGGCACTGAATTCCAGGCGGAGGGTTCCATTGCTCAAGGCCAGAACACACACCCTGCATTTTTCCCAATCGAAAATCTAAAACATTCATGCACTTCTGAAGCATTCTGAGCAGTCTTTGCAAAGGCTGTAGGCCAAAGAGTTATTAATTTTAATTCCAACTAAACCACTGGCAAAATGTGGGTGGCTCCCCTCAAATTCCTTGGGATGGTTGGAAAGTGCAGGCTTCCTTGGAAACCTGCATCGGGATTCGAGAGGATTGTTTTGGGAAGTCGCTTTCACGCCGTTAATTAGCTTAAACAAATAACCATTTATCATCACTCATGATTACTTAATCATTAGTATTACAACTCATCAAATTTATATGCAAAGGGACTCCAGGACTTAGTATGAAAGTCTCTTGCTTTTTATTTATTGACAGGCATTTAGGAAACCATGGGTGGTTGTTTTGTTTTGTTTTGTTTTGTTTTGTTTCCATTTGCTAGATGTTTTATGGAGAGTTAGATGTTCTTCAAAGAATATTGTGTGGAAAAGAGGGCAAGGCTGGACAGAGAGATGAAAATAGCAAGTTTTTGAATTAAATAAATAAAGGAAGTCCAAGCCATGCATGTACTAAGGGGCTGTCCCAATCAAAGGACTTTCTAATTGTAAGAATATGCTTTTAATATTTAATTTTAATGAGATTCAAGCCAGGCTTTTTGTTGCTCAGTCTTTTTAACCAGGTGCCAAAAATCTGCCCAAATGTATGGAAGCAGATTCTTCTTCTATGAACTGCTACAAGAGCTTTGATGTTTATGCTGAGCGTAACGGAATCTAGGTTGATTACTTTATTACTTTCTCTTCCAAAAGACCATCCCTTTGGTACAGAGCATTCTTCCTGATTTATCCAGGTTGGAAGGACGCCATGAACTTGGCTTTCCAAAACTACTTATTAAAAATCCCTCCTCCTTCATTGGTTTTGTGTGTGTGTGTGTGTGTGTGTTTTGTTGGTTTGGTTTGGTCAGTCTTAAGAATCACACAGGTTCTTAACACAACAAAATAATTAACTTTTGCCTTTTTTTTTGAAAAAAAAAGCAGTTTTATGATAATACAAATTTATTGTATATTGGTATTATCAGTTACCATTCCCTTTAAAAAACAACAAAACTAAAACTTTGTCCCATTGATGCCAGATTTCATAATTGAAAATTAAATCTGCTTGCCAACCCACCTAATGTTTCCTCTGACAAACTTTCTCAGTATGGTGCCTGTTGTTCTTAAGGTTTAACTGCATAATTTAAAAATAAAACTAGAATACCTATGAAATTTCATGTAAATACCTCAATGCATAGCAGTTTTTTACGAGTTACTGCATATAGCACCCCATTTATGCTAGCACTCAGTACAAACATCTTGTCTTAACTCAACGGTTTGAATTTTCTTCAGACCTTGAGTCCTCCTGATTAATATCTGAATCCTGCTGACACTGTCCTAAAAGAGGAAAGAAGTTAATCACTGTGGTGTCATTCCAGATAAGGCAAACACATTTTAAAATGCTTGTTTGGCATATGGGCTGGAATTTAAAACATTCCACATATAAAATTCTTACACAGCAATTGGGAAGTTACTCATAGAAGTTACTCATGGGCTGGGCAGTAGAAAAACATGTTTGTTTTTGATACTTGTGCAAGGTAAATTTCATTATCCCCTCATTAAGGGTTATATAGGGGAGTTACACAGCACCCACCATCATCAATTGTAAAAAGAATACTAGCCGTGTTGTTTATTTTATACATAGGTACAGCCAACCAAACACGCTAAACCACTTCCGGCAGTTTATTGACCCTGGCGAGAAACAACAATTTAGAAAAGCAAATGACGCAGATTACACAGTGCGGAGCTCTCACTGTTTCTGCACCCTACAGCCACCGCCAAGGGTTCTTTAGAAAACTTTGTTCCACATTGAAAACATGTAAAAAATTTCGAAAGCAACGAACCATCAGGTATGGTTTTTGTCCCAAAATTATAATTTGGTTTTGTGTCAATCCTTAACAGTAGACTTTACAAAACTAGCCAGCTTTACTTGTTGAAGATATGGAGATCTATCCAGAAATGTATGTGCGTGTGTGGATATGCTTGTGTGTGTGTATGTGTGTGTATTTGTGTACATGTACATGTGTTTCTTAAATCTTCAAGCCTGCACTAGTGAGCACAACACAGCTAGAGTTTTGTCCACAGCAGTTTTATGATCACTGAATTTCAAGGCAAAGAAACAAAGCTAATGCCATTTATGTATTTAGTTTTAAGCAAATACTATATTTAAATTTGTTATACATAAAAATAACAAACTTAACCTCGGACTGCAAATATCCTTTTATAAATAGATTTCCTATTTATGGGAGAGACAGTGTCTGCATTTCAGTATATATATTGTGGTGTAGCACAATACAATGATAGGGTGATTATTTCACTATCATTCTGCATCATAGCTTCTCATTAGTTAACATTTAGTCCTGGGAGCAGCATTACACAGTGAAGGAGAACATGGCCGACTAGTTGTCCTGTTGTTCACTATGTCTGTGACTTTGGATAAGTTCATTAACTTTCTGCTACCTTCGTTTTCCCGTCTGCATAACAAGGATCATTATACATTTTACTCAGGTTGAATGAGCACAACTCCTAGCACATAATGAAAAATTATTAGGCACCACTTCTTTTTCATTTTTAAATTTTTTCTAGAGTAGTATTTTTTCTAGAGTAGATGACTTGGTTCATCGCACCAATACATTATTCTGTTTCTAGAAGACATTTCCTTGAGAAACTTTGATTTTCGCTGAACTGCCACCTACCTAAGCAATAAAAGTGTTGTGTACCTGCTAAGGTTTTGATTATTATTCCTCACAATAATCATATCATGCAAGAACTACAATTAATCCTGCTCTATAACAAACTAAGAGGCTAAAAACTTCCCTAAGATTTCATAAGCAGCAAGTGGTGGAGCATTAAAATCTGAAAAATCTGATGTTAGATAACAATCATCAACTTAATGTATGTACTATTTAAATTACTAGTAGGAGAAACCACAGTGTGTAGAGGATGGAGAAAAGGAGTCACGTGGCTCCGGCTCACATAACACAGAGAGGTGATGATGGGTGGCAACAAGGACTGCAGTTCGTGTTCTAGCACCTGCGAGGCAGCCAGGACATCTCTTGATCCTGCATCCCAAGCTGAGAGTCAGCAGCAATCGCTTCCATACACACTGGAGCACATTTGAATCATGTTCCTGGTCTGCTGTTGATCTGATCCTGCAGCGTGAATACAAAAATCTAGAGTCACACAGCTAATATATCATATTCCAAGGAGGACACAGGTTATCACAGAGAGCAAGCACTGGGGCTGTAACGGCCCTGTGCACACTGCAACAAATGGATCGGCCAGGAGATTTCACATCGAATATCACCCATTAGTCTAGTGACGACTGTGGGGTATGAGGTAGCCCTCGTAGATCGACTGGATTAGCTCACTTCATGCTCATAAGAATTCCACAGGATAGTTCCAGGATCAAACCTGCTTGGTTGTTGAGGAAGTCAAGGCAGGAGGACCAGAAACAACTAGCCTCATATCCCACAGTCAACAATGGATGTGGGAGGGATGGCACAGCCTGGCCTAATCATGTGGCATTCATGCACTGTAGGAAAAAAGCCGGTTCCTGATCCCTTAACTTAGTGATGGTATCAACACACACACACTTCATCCTCCTCCTCCTCCTCCTCCTCCTCCTCATCATCATCATCATCATTGTGTACAATCACCCTTCACTCTTGCCACAAGGACTTGCATAGTTTTAGGCTTAAAAGCAAGTGCGGCTAATGAGCACAGAGTTACAGTTTTAGCAGATGAGAAAGTTCTGGAGATGGAGGGCAGTGAGGGCTGCACAGCAGTGTGGATGTACTTGCTGCCCACTGAGCTGAACATGAAAAATGGTGAAAATGGCAAACTTTGCATTATGCATTTTTTAACACAATTTTAAGAAGTAGAGCCAAAGAAGAGAGCTTGGGTTAGGATTATTCAACCAAAGTCTCAGCCAAGGCTGAGAGGCACTGTGTTACAGGAGGGATAATGAGCGAATGATAGTCCTGTACTACCTTGAGGACTGATTGGGCTGGTTTTACTTTTAAATTCCAAAACTGGCATTTATTGCCTGCTCTTTTCCAGACAGAACACAGGATTCAGTTAAGTTCCTCGGAAACTCAGAAGCTCTAAAGGTAGAAAGCTTGTTTCCATTACTCTCTGACTTTCCGTAGCTTGCAATACAGTTTTCATTGGATAATGATGGTCACCTTCCAATGTGGCAGCTGTGACCTCTTTCAGTGTGTTTTGCAGGAAGAATGATGTATGTCCAGTATTAACTGTCTAGATCATTGAGAACTGCAGAATAACCTTCAAATGAGAACAGATTCTTATATTTAGGAGATAATATATGCCCACTAATATGTAAGACAGAAAAAGAGCACAAAAGCTTTGGAAATAATAAAATTTAAATTGAGGCATCAGGACCTTCTGTCCATAAGTATCTCATCTTTCTATGACTCAAAACCTTACCCTTGATGATTATGCTATTCTTACAACCTGAGGTAAATAAAACTATTACTTTTTTACAGAGTGTCTGTTAGAAATATAAGTCCACATACCTGCTGGTTTTTAAAAAAAAATTCAATCTTAAAAATGGAAAAATAAAATGTAATACCATATTATTACTCACAGTTGTCACTGGCAAAGCTTCTAGCCGCCTTCTTAATTTTCAGACACCACACAGAGTTGTTTTTCTTTCAAGATGGATTTTTTCCCTCAAAATTTTATGAAGATCTATAAGTGGAACTGCATGCCGTCCCATGAAGGGCAAATTTTATTCTTTTGACTTTCAGTCTGATTTTTTTTTTAAATGCTAACTTTGTAATTTTCCAGAAAGAAAAAGCTATGTGGTGTGATATTGGCATTGTGTTACAGCATTTACCCTGCACAAGTTTGTATGGCCCTGTGCCTGAGAACTTTACCCAAATTTTTCATTCCTATAGACCTGGGGACTTTGCCTTTGGTGCCAACAGCTAGATCTCTTAAGATATTTGCATTTTTATTCGGTAAAGCCTTAGTTGGTGATAAGAATGGAAAATAATGAAAAAACAAAGTTTATATAAAATTCTTTGAAAGACCTGTTTCTAGAAGTCTCAGTAAACTTTTCCTTTCATGCATCCACTCAACAAGTACACAATGAGCAACTTGTGAAAGGCACTGTTTTAGGCAATGGAAACACAAATTCAATCCTATCCTTGTGAAAATGACTTCTCAGTAGGGAAGTTACCAATTTAACCAATTCCACCACCAATTTAAGTAATAACTGTGAATGATTTCATTATCATTTAAGTGTTTCAAAGAGAGCTAGAAAATCTCTTGAAAGTTTAACTAGAGAGTTGAACTTGAACAATGAGATGTTTAAATATAGTATTGCCCCTAGCCCCAAGCAAGACCCCCTTGCACTTCGAAAGGGCCCAAGTCTTCCATTTTAGACCATACTCAGTGTATCCTAAACCTCCCATTTTCTGTACAAATCACCTCAAACCTGGTTTGAAGACCCATGCAGACCTCTTTTTAGGGCCTGTCATTCCAAGGGAGACTACAGATACAGATATGCTCCACTTGGCTTCTTGGTGGTGGCCAAGAGAGGCTGGCTGCAGAGCACATGGGAACAGATTTAGAGCTGCACAGAGGAACATTCACCAGTCTTGCCTTCCCTTCACAATGTGAGAAGAAAGGAAACATGAGGAGACAGAGATGGGACATTAGTCACCAGCCTGGTCCTCATTCGTACACCACAGCATTCCTGGGTGAGAGACCAAGGAGTCTGAGGAGCCCACATTCTCACCAAAGTGTCTGAGCCTCCAATTGTTTTGTTTGAAGTCCTCCAGATGTCAAAGGTGGCTGTCTTAGTTATTTTTCTCATTGAGACAAAATACCCAACACCCCAAGTTAAAGGAGGAAAAGCTTATTGTAGTCCGCAGTTAGTAGAGGTTTCAGGCCATAGTTGGTTGGCTCCAAGGTGGGTGGCACAGCAGAGGGGCATCACAGAACAGAAACAGTTCATGGTGGGCAGAGGGCAGCAAAGCAGAAGGCAGCAAGCCGTGAAGTAGCAAAGCAGCAAGTGATGGCAGCAACACTCTTTGTGTTCCTTATATTCTACCCAGGCGACACACCCTTAGGCCTGGTAGCACTCACACCCAGAACTATGCCAAACCAAGCAATCAATGGATTAATTTAGTAATCACACACCCTTAATCCCAGCATCACATACCTAATCCCAGCTTGACACACTCTAGACCCACCTACCTCTGACATAGCCCCACCTATGACTGCATGAAGCTTTGGGGGGACATCTAGACACAAGCCATAACAGTGAGCCTCTTGGATCTAGACTTTGTGGCATGAATTGGAATTACCTGAGCAAGGGGAAGAGGAGCATTTCACACAGAGAAACCCACATGTGTGAAAGTTCTGATAGATGAAGAGAATGAACAGAGAAGAAGCTACTGTGCCTGGGACCTCCCTGTGGCTTGACAGAAGAGCTGTCCAGAGCAAAAGAAGGCAGCCCTGTTCTGCAGAAAACCTTGGAAAGAGGCCTAATATGTGCCCATGAATGAGAGTTCTCCATAGCATATTTTTGAGTGGGTATAAAAAATTATTGAAAAGACATGTTGCAAAACTATTATTTCTATACAATCTCTTCCCCCAAAATGAGAATTTTAAAGTAACTTTCCTTCAAATAGTAAATTATAAGGATCTCCTTGTCATAGTACTTTCAGGCTGCTATAACAAAATGCCCTAAATTGAGTGTCTTATAAGCAGTAGAAGTATATTTCTTTTTTTATTATTATTTTAAAGAGAATAAAACAGAACAAAACAAAACAAAACAAAAAACAAAGAAGATCAGAACAGAACAATGTAAGCAATATAGGACTCCAAAACAAGACAACAGGAAATCAATGGCTACTATCGTGTCTCTTGTTTTCTTCAAAATAGTTGTTCATACCTTCACACCCAGTAAACTCAAACAAAACTGAAAAGTATAACACCAATCAAAACAAAAGAATGAAAGCACCACAGGCCTTCAAACCAGACAGTAAGGAATTACCCATGGTTACCATAATGTCTCTCACTCTTTTCAAGATAGCTGTCCATACCTTCCCATATACCACAATCAAATAACAGAGAACCAACTAAAACTGATCAAATCAAAGAATAGAAGCATTATTGTATTTCAAAACATAATGATAAATCAGCAATGGCTACCATAATGTCTCACCTTCTTTACAGTAGCTGTTCATACCATCACCCTTAATAAAATCAGTTCTTGTAAACTCTTTTGGAGTAGCTCTAGGCCTCTATCAGCCTATACCTGTTGATCTCTCCCTTCTGCGTTAGGCAGAATAACAAAACCAAACACAAGAAAAGAAAAAAAAAGACAAATAAATAATAGTAACAGAGAATCCAAAACAACAACAATATAGGCTTTCTCAACACCATGGTAGGAACATAACAAAGGTTGTTATTTTTGTATTGTTTTCTTCAAAGGAGTTACTCAGATTACCAGATGCAGGCATGCATAATTGATCTAATTCTATGAATGTTAACTGTTTTGTTCCAAAAACTAATACACTTAGTGGTACAATTGTCTTAAGTGTACATATATACACATTTATATCTTTTTTCTTTTCCCTTCGTTCTTTCCTCTTTTCCCTGAGTTGCTTTTTCCTTTTGAGCAGTTTCTTACCCTTTCACAATATTTATTGAAGATTTTGTATCTTATTTACTCTTTCAGTTTCTTACACTAGGGAGATGATATGGTGTTTACACATGTGGGTTTGATTTATTTCACTTATGAGTATGGTCTCAAGTCCCATCCATTTACCTATAAAAGCCTCTATGTGATCCTTCCTTATAGCTGAGTAGTACTCCATTATATAGAAATACCACATCTTCTTTATCCATTCCTCTGTTGATGGGCATTTGGGTTGTTTCCAAGATTTGGCTATTACAAATTGTGCTGCTATAAACATGGGTGCGCATATATCACTGTGGTATGATGTTTTCAGTTCGTCAGGGAATATGCCCAGAAGTGGAATAGCTGAGTCAAATGGGACTTACAATCCCAGCTTTTTGAGGAACTTCCAAACTGATTTCCACAGTGGTTGCACCAGTCTACACCCCCACCAGCAGTGCAGAAGAGTTCCTGTTTCCCCACAGCCTCTCCAACATTTGTTATTGGTTGTTTTATTGATCTAGGCCATTCTTTCCAGAGTGAAGTGGAATCTCAGTGTTGTTTTATTTTGCATTTCTCTAATGATCAATGATGTTGAACACTTTTTCATGTATTTATTTGATGTTTGTATTTCTTCAGCTAAGAAGTGTGTTTTCATCTGAGATACCCATTTTTGGATTGGGCCTTTGAATTTCAGGGGCCTGATTTTTTTAGTTCCTTATATATTCTAGATAGAAGACCTTTGTCTGAGGGACAGTTAACAACTTAGTTGACTAGGATTTTTTTCAAATTCAGGTGTTTTCTTTTCACTTTGTTGGAGATTACTTTTGACATGCAAAAACTTTTTAATAAGACGAGATCTCAGTTGTTGATTCTGGGAAGTATTTCCCATGCAGTTTGATTTTTGTTCATGAACTCTCTGCCTACCCCTATGTCTTCAAGATTTCTACCTACTTTGAATTCCAGCAGATTTAGTGTTTCTGTTCTAATATTTAGGTCTTTGATCCATTTTGACTTTAGTTTAGGCCATGGTGATAGGCTTGGGTCTAGTTTTAGTTGTTAGCATATGAAAAGCCAATTTCTCCAGCACCATTTATAAAAGAGGCTATCTTTCTTCCAGTGAACATGTCTGACCTTTTGTCAAAGATAAGATGGCTGAGCATGTTTGTAGCTGTGGGTGAATCTTCTAACCTATTCCATTGATCCTCAGATCTGTTTTAATTCCAGTACCATGCTGATTTTATCACAGTAGCTTTGTAGTATAATTTCAAGTCTGAGATTGTGATGCCTCCTGCCTTGCCTTTGTTGCCCAGAGTTGCCTTTGTGATTCTAGGTCTCTTCTGGTTCCAGATGAATTTTAAGAATGATTTCTCTAGATCTGTGAGGTATGCTAATGGTATTTTGATTGGAATTACATTAAATCTGTATAATAATTCTGGGAGAATGGTCATTTTCACAATGTTTGTTCTTCCTATCCATGAACAAGGAATGTCTTTCCATTTTCTGAGATCCTCTTCGATTTCTTTCTTTAGAGTATTGTAATTTTCATTGAATAAATCTTTTACTTCCTTTGTTGGATTGATTCCTAAGTACTTCATTCTTTTGAATGCCACTGTGAAGGATGTGGTTTGTCTTATCTCTCTCTCAGTGATTTTGTTGTTTGTGTGCAGGAATGCTATTGATTTTTGAGTGTTGACTTTGTATCTAGCTACCTTACTGAATTTGGTTATTACATATAGAAGTCTTTCAATGGAGTTTTGGGTATCTTCTATGTAAAGTACCACATCATCTACAAATAATGATAATTTAGCTTCTTTCTTTCCTATCCTTATTCCTTTTATTTCTTTCTATTGTCTAATTGCTCTGGCTAATGTTTCCAGCACTATATTGAATAGGAGAAGTGAAAGTGGACATCCTTGCTTTGTTCCCAATTTTAGAGTGAAAGCTTTCAATTTTTGACCATTTAATGTGATATTGGCTGTTGGTTTGGCATAGATGGCTTTTATCAGATTGAGATAAAGACCATATATTCTGATTTTCTGTAGGGCTCCTATCATGAATGAGTGCTGGACTTTATCAAAAGCTTTTTCTGCATCTATTGAAATGATCATGTGATTCTTGTCTTTGGCTCTATTGATATGGTGGATTACATTTATTGACTTGTGTATGTTGAACCATTCCTGCATTCCTTGGATGAATCCCACTTGGTCATGGTGTGTAATTTTCTTGATGACTTGCTGCATCCTGTCTGCCAGTATTTTATTAAGGATTTTTGCATCTATGTTCATTAGGGAGATTGGCTTATAGTTCTCTTTTTTTGGTTGGCTCTTTCTGGTTTTGGTATTAGGGTAATCCTTGCTTCCAGGAATGAGTTAGGGAGACTTTCTTCCCTTTCAATTTCATTGAAGAGTTTGAGGAGTGTTGGCATTAAGTCTTCCTTGAATTTCTTGTATAATTCAGCCATGAACCCATCAGGACCTGGGCTTTTCTTTGTCAGTAAGGCTCTAATTACATTTTCAATTTCCTTAACTGAAATTGGGTTATTCAGCAGTTTTACATTCTCTTGATTCAGCTTAGGTAATTCATATGTTTCTAGAAATCTGTCCATTTCTTCTGTGTTATTGAACCTGTGAGAGTAGAGTTTCAAAGGAGGTATTGATGATCTTCTCTATTTCCATAGGGTCTGTAGTGATTTCATCTTTCTCATTCCTTATTGCATGAATTGAGTTTTTCCTTTCCTGTTCTTAATCAAGTTGATTAGGGGTTTATCAATTTTATTTATTCTTTCAAAGAACCAACTCTTTGATTTGTTGATTCTTTGTATTGTTTTCTTAGCCTCATTTCCATTAATTTCTGCTCTGATCTTTATAATTTCCTCCCTTCTTTTGGCTTTGGGCTTGAGTTGCTCTTCTTTTTCTAGATGTTTGAGGTGTAGCATCAGGTTGTTTATTTGTGTTCGCTCCATTTTCCTGATGTGGAAATTCACTGCTATAAATTTCCCTCTGAGGACTGCTTTTATTGCATCCCATAGGTTCCAGTAAGTTGTATTTGTATTTTCATTTGCTTGTAGATATTGTTTAATTTTTTCTTTAATTTCCTCTGTGACCCATTGATTGTTCAGGAGTGTATTATTTAATTTCCATATTTTTACTGATTTTTTGCAGTTTCTTTTGTCATTAATTTCCAATTTCATGGCACTATGATCAGATAATATGCATGGGAAAATTTTGATTCCTTTGTATTTACTTAAACATGTTCTATGGGCTAGTATATGGTCTCTTTTAGAGCGTGTCCCATGTGAGGCTGAGAAGAATATGTTCTGATGTTGTTGGGTGGAATACCCTATACATGTCTACCAATTCCATTTGTTTGCAAGTTTGATTCAGTTCTGTTATTTCCTTGCTGATTTTCTGTCTAGCTGATCTGTTTCTTTGTGGCAAGGGTGTGTTAAGGTCTCCCATTATAATTGTGTTGCTGTTTATATGATTTTTCATTTCTATTAATACTTGTTTTATATAGTTGGGTGCTCCCATATTTGGTGCATATATATTTAAGATTGTTATTTCTTCCTCTTGGAGTTTTCCCCTAACCAGTATGTAGTGACCTTCTTTATCTCTTTTGACCATTATTTGTTTGAAGTTCACATCATCTGTGAACAGAATAGCTACCCCTGCTTTTTTGTGGGGTTCCTGTTGTATGGAGTATTGTTATCCATCCTTTGACTTTCAGTCTATGAATTTCTTTTTGGGGTAGATGGGTTTCTTGTAGACAGCATATGGTTGGATGTTGTTTTTTGATCCATTCTGCCAGTCTGTTTCTTTTGATTGATGAATTGAGGCCATTGACATTAATGGTTCTGATTGATATATATTGGCTTATTTTTGCCATGTTATCTTTCTGCAGTGGTTTCTTTTACCTTTTCCCTCTTTTTAACTGTATGTTCTGCTTGGTGGTTTTTTTCTGTTGGTCTTCCTGACATCGTAGCTATTTTCATGTCTATAGAGTATCTTTCAGTATTCTTTGCAGGGTTGGTTTGGTGGTCATGAAGTTCTTCAGCTGCTCTTTGTCATGGAAATATCTTATTTCTCCATCAATTTTGAAAGATAGTTTTGCAGGGTACATCAATCTGGATTAGAAGTTGTTTTCCTTTAGGATTTGAAATATTCCACTCCATGCTCTTCTTACTTAATTGTTTGTGTTGAGAAGTCTGCTGTGATTCTGATGAGCTTTCCTTTAGAGCTGATTTGTTTCTTTTCTCTAACAACTTTTAATATTTTTGTTCTTATGTTGAATTTCTGGGATGTTGATTATTATATGTCTGGGTGTAGACTTATTTTGGTTATGGCTAGTTGGAGTTCTATATGCTTCACTTATCTGTGTGTCAGTTTCGTTTCTCATATTTGGGAAATTTTCAGTTATTATTTCTTTAAATAGTGTTTTTATATCATTTGTGTTGCCTCCTTCTTTTTCATTCACACCTATCATTTCTTGTTTTACCTGTGATATTATTTCTAATCTGAGCTCTTTTACAGTTTCATGGAGTTGTTTCTTACCTCAGTTGCTATCATTTCAGAAGTTTCAGGTGTATGGTTTATACTTTCTTCTATAGCCATGTCTCTTAGGCTTGTTTGGAATGAGCTGGATATGCGAGATTGGATTTTGCCCTTTTGTTGTGTTATTTTCCTGTATTCCCCTGTGGCCAGTGAATGCAAAACCTCAGTTGTTTCCTGGGTTGTGTATGGTTGTCTGCACTTCAGGGTGTTTCCCCAGTTGATAGGGGGTCATTAGCCAGTCCTTACCAGATCCCTAAGGGCACTAGAAGGCTCCCTAAGTTGTGTGAGTATGCTGGGAAGACCTGCAGCACACCCCACTTTGTATGGCAAGGCTCTCCAGCTGCTTGAGGTTGCTGGGCAGGGCCCCACAGGGTTGATCATGGGGTCCTGAGGTTGGGTGGCTAAGTGAAATTCACTGTGCACACCTTCAGCTCTTGTGTGGCTCACTGTCAAAGCTGTGCCACTGCTTGGAGTCACCGGGTGGGTCCCAGTCCAGACTCCTGGGCAGTTCCAAATCTCCCCAATCAGTTGAGAAGGCTAGGAGGGGCCCTACCAGGTCACATGTGATGTTCCAGAGCCTCAGGACTAGAAGTATATTTATTATAGAGCTGGGGCTGGATTCCTCACGATGATTCAGTGTCCGCTGAGCCTGTTCTCATAGACAGCAACTTTTTACTATGTCCTCATGTGGTGGAAGGAGCAAACACACTAACTCAGACACTGGGGTACTAATCCCATTCATGAGGACTCAGCCTTCATTGCCAAATCACCTCCAAAGGTCCCACCTCCTAGTTCTAACACCACAGGGGCTGAAATTTCAACATATGAATTTGCAGGAGACATTCAGACTGAAGTACCCATTACCTTCATAATCCTATGAAACGTTAGCAATTTTGTCTCATGTTTTCACATCTCTGCCCTAGAAATCAGGCTCTGTTTTCCCAGTTCAGTTTTCATATTCAATAAATATTAAGAATATTCACCTGTTTATTCATTTAACTCAGTTATAATTTCCTCAGTTTCAATACGGGAATAGTACTAGTATAATAAGGATGTGGTAGGATGAAATATATTTATATTTATATATTTTTTTTTTGTTTCAAACAGCACTAGAAAAGTCACCAGGCACATAATAGGATAATATAGGTCATGTACCTATTGGAGGTCCCAATTAGCAGGAAAACAAATAGATAAGTAATTCAGGGATCAGTACAGGAAAAGCATCAGGTTCTAAAACTTCAGATAAAGATCTGATTCATTCTGTCTCTTGAACAGGGGCAACCACTGTGGTTTGGACATAAAATGCTCCCCACAAAGCTGTTGGGTTCAGAGGTGGAACTTTGGGGAGATGACAATATCATGGGGCATTATCCTAATTCACAGGATTAATCCAATGATGAGTTCATAGCTGCTGAATATACTGTAAGAGGTGGGCCTGGTCAGAAAAGAGAAGATGTGGGAAGGAAGAATATACTTCCCTATCAGGTCCTGCCCTTACTAAAATGCCACAGCATAAGTAGCTTTCTTCCACCAGACCCTTCCATCATGCCATTACTGCTTTGGAGCCAGCCAACCATGGACTGAAAGCATGAGCCAAAATAAGCCTCTCTTCCTTTAATCAGTGGATATTGGATATTTTGTTCCAGTAATGAGAATAAAGGTTTCAAGGAAGAAATATCTGCACTTGAACCTATAAAGATCATGAAAATTTCAGTAAGCCTAGAGAAAAAGAACTGCCCTGCTTAATCAAAGGATAAAGGGATTGAGTCAGTGTGCTAAAGAAGTGTGTGACGTTGTCTTGGTTACTTTTTTCTCGTTGCTGACACAAAATACCTGACACCCAAAATTAGGGAAAGGAAGATTTATTTCTTACAGTTCTTGGAGATTTCAGTTGATACTTAGCTGTTTCCAAGGCAGGGTAGCGTGGCTGAGGGGCAGCCTGGCTGCAGGCAGCAAGAGCCAACAGGGCAAAAGAGGGAAAAGCTCACCTCCTTCTCGACCTTACATTGTATGTTGGCTCCACCCCAAGGGGGCACAGAACTCACACCACAATTCCGGTGCTAGAAAACAAACCAATCACAAATGCTAGATTCAGCCACTTCCATGACTACATGAGACTTGGGGGGCCACCTAGACACAAACATAACAGATATAGCAGGGAAGAATGTAGTGTTGGGAGCTGACCGTGGTAGGAGCCAGATTAGGGAGAAATTTGTATCCCATGTTAAGGAGTTGGGACATTCTTTGGTAGGTACTATGGCTTGCATAAGTGTTCCCAAACACCTACCTACTAAACATTTAGTTGGATGCGAATGGCACTAGCAGGAGTGCCTAGCAGGAGGATGTTGGGTCATTAGCAGTTGTATCCTTGAAGGGACCAATGAGAATCCAGTCCCTTTTTCCTCTTATTGTTTCCCAGCTGCCATGGGGAGTTTTTTCTCCCACATACTCTTGCCATGATGTTCTGCCCTGCCATAGGCCCAAAAGCCAACTGGCCATGGACTGAAACCTCTAAAACAATGAGCTAAATAAATCTTTTCTCTTTTTAAATTTGTTCTTTCAGCTCTTTGGTCACAGTAATGAAACACTGGCTAACATTATACTCCTCAAAGTATTTCTAACTCAATATTTTTCAAAATGTTAGAATTAACACTTAGGTATTAGAATCTTTTGGCATATGTGTTAAAAACAAGGATCTCTGTGTCTATCCCAGAATTGATGAACAGGAATATGGGATCTGGAGCATTTTAATAAGCATTCCAGGAGGTTCTTGCTTATAGTCCTAGCTGAGATACTATAAAGGGTCAGAGGAGGTTTTTGTACAAACAGCTTTGTGTTAGATAAGTGGCTGACTACATTCATGCTATTAAGAAAACCAAGAAGCTCCTCTTTCAGAAGAAAAATATGTATTCAGAAAATGAATTTTCCTTGAAGAAAATAAATTAGTGTAAGACGCATGTTGGCTAGATATGTTAAACTAAGGGGGAAAAAATCTTGAAGCAAATATATTGTTGCCCGCAAAGTATATTCCTTCACTGTTCCCTAAGACTCTGACGTCCAAGGGGAAAATGATAAAAGCTCCTCTAGAAATAATAGGAGTTTTAGTTTTTGCCTCTTATGCAATAGAGATCTCTAACCTAAACTAACTGCAAAAGTTACAGAACCCTGCTTAGGTGACATGTCACAAAGCAAAGCTGGTGTAAACAAATGGTAATGTTCAGGTTTCTATGAGTTACCGTAACAAGAAAATACTTCCAACCATCTTCCTTAAGATGTTTTATCCCAAAATACATACATTGCTTGGTATGCACCCCTGCACTTATAACTTTTATAATTTTATGTTTTTCTCCCCACTAAAGTGAGTGCTTAATTTAATGCAGAGTAAAGCTATTTTTTCGCTTAAACTGAACACATTACAAAACTGTCCTGTTTTGTTGATTATGACTGTTTTTACTATGGAGCATAACATTTCTAAAACTATTAAGCAATATGGAGAAGTTCTAATATAATAAAAAGGGAAATATTAAAAATTATATATGTATATGTGATCATTCATTATAGATTCCATAAATGTAGATTAAGGATTATAACAACATAAAATGGTGATTAATTCTGATGGCATTACCAGATGTTTGTTGTTTGCTTCCCTCTTCATAGTTTTCTGCAACTTTGCAAACTTCTAAAAGACAGCTGCCTTTGTTTTATGATTTTAAAAAATGTCCTTAACTGTATGTATGGGGTAGGAGGAGTCAGGATGCAGAAGCAGGGATGAAACCAAACATTACAGTGAACAGCTCAGGCTGGGGTAGAGATGAAACCTCCCCCAGCCCACAGCAGAGCCCCCGTCTCTTCTGCACCCATATCTGCCAATACCTGCTTCCTCCTACAGACTGAGTTCCTTGAGGTGAGGAACTACGTGTAACCTCAGGCCCCCACCCTGTGTCTGGCCTGGTGGAGCGTAACAAAGTACATGACCTGGTATCGGTCCAGTTGAGTCAAGATTTCTGGGGCTCTGGATTCTGCTGTCAAGAACCCAGCCTGCTTTAGTTGAGCAGCTGTTCTCCAGCCCAAGCAGAATGAAGAAAAATGGTTTGTGTTCCCCTCCTAAGAGTGGTCGACAAGACTGGCTAACCATGTAATAGGACTCAAGGAAAGGACTCTCTACTCTGAAATACTCACTTGGGTTCCTGGCATTTTACCATCATAACTTTATTCCTCCGGGGGCTGAATTTTTTAATAGTCCCCTATTAAAATGCAAATGCCTCTGGGAGGTGTTAAACCCTTGTCAGCAAACACCTTGCTTATTAGCTCACACCTGAACTGACAGCCATCTGAGAGCAAGTGCCTGTTGGGAAATGGATTCCCAGAGAGGAGGAGAAATGGGGTGGGGGACAGTCGGAGGACAGCTAAAGGAACTTATGGTTCCTAGACTCAGAATGTCACAAGCTTTCCGGGCCTGGGGCTAGTGGCAGCAGAGGAGTGGGAGTCTTCATTGTCAGTAAACGCACCCATCAGGACAGGGCTGGAGCCCCGGAATTTTTGGGCAAATGTTAAAGGTCAAAGCTCAGGTGAGGCCTGTGGCAGATGAGGACGCTCACTTGATTCAGTGCCCGGGACTTCCAGGCAGTTTCATTTTCTAGTCAAATCCCGCTTTCCATAGGGCTGCGAGTTAGGGCTCAACCAATTAATAAGTTAGCGATATTTTTTTTATCTTTCATTAATTAAGGCATGCATATTTATTTTCTTTCATTCTCTTCAAAACCAAAATCTTTGAAGAAGAAGGTGGGGTGTATAGCTCAGAGGCAGAGTATATAATTAGCATTCACAAGACCTGAGTTGGATCTCCATTAGTGGAAAGTGGGGGGGGGGTGTTAAATAAACATCTTCATTTCTTGAGTATTTTAAAAACTGTTCTCTGAAATCTTGTCAGTCTGTCTTTCTGGAAATGCAAGAATTAGAGATAGATGCAAAACTTTCTCACTTTTGTGTGTAGTATCTTTCACCACAGGCGAGTTAAGTGGTACTCTGGATTGAGTAAGATTGCCTGAAGAGTTTTCAAATATTTGGGGTTCAAGGAAAACCCAAAATGTGTTTTGCCAAAACATTTGCTTTCTTCTTCATTTTTCTTAAGCCTATGTTTATTTCAAGGAGCATTAAACCCATGTGTTTTTAATGCATTTACACTCAGTTCATTACAATGCTGCTCTATAACAGCCCTCTGGCATCCAAGAGGCCCAGTGGGCCCTTCTGCTTTGAATAGGTAAGTGTGTTGTGGTTCCCCCAAATGAGCGCCATCAGGAACATTTCACGTTCAGCTCCTTCCTGAGGTCCACTGACATCAGAACATCTAGGGCTTAGCAAGGCACATTCCCATCCCAAGCCTGGCTCTGGTGGGCACAAGGACCAATCAGCAATCACGAAGATTCTTGACATTTCAGCACTATGGTCAGATTTGTTACATTGAATTAAGTTTGGCCTAAACTGCCTGGTGTATATTTTTATTTTGGCCTAAATGTTTCTCTGTACATGGTGAACTGCAACCTTACTTGATAGGTAAGCAGACTGTAACCTACTCTTAGAGTGAGTATCTGGGTCTCAGCCAATCGCAAGTTGTCAGCTGTTCCAACCATCTTCAAATCAGACAGACACACCTTGTAGCGACTCAGGCTGTCTCTAGCTTCCTTCCATGTTCTGTAAGTCACTTCCTCTCCTCTGGCCATACATAAAACCTGCCTGTGTGGTAGAGTGGAGTCCTCTGAACCCATCCTGGTTCCTGTGGCTACCTAATTCACAAATCATTTCTCACTCAATTAAACTGTTAAATATAATATGTCTAGAGTTTCTCATTTAATAGAACCTAAATGTTTAGGATCCCACTCTGCCTTTGTGGCCCTTAGTAATACTATTTAAGGGCAAGCTGCCTATTGCCCATGTGACCTTATTAATCAACCATTGATAGAGGCTAAAGTGACAGCAATTAGCTAAGTATGTCCCCTTTTCTCTATGTTTGCAATGATAGGAAGCTGATCACATCTCTAGAAAAGTTCATACAGATCTGGTGAACCAAAGTTGCTTAGTAGATAGCAGAAGACTCTTAATCTGTCATCTCATTTCCTTCTGTACATATTGCCCCCACTGAATGTAATTGTGCTTCGAAAAGTACTGGGGCACAGAAACAATTAGGAGAGGGATGTTTGGCATAGGCCAACTACCTCAGGAGAGATTAAATCTGTTGTCTCTGTGAATATCTCTGGTGGTTCTCCATCTGCTGGATTTTATGCACATCAAGTCCTAGGCTAATCTCCCTATGAGTGTTATCCTCTCTAATTCTGATTGCAATCTCAGGAATTTAATATTCTTGCTTGTCCCCGCTTTAGAAAACAGCAAAATGAGGTGCAGGGAAAAGCAACTTGCCTTAGGTCTGTGGTAGAGCAGTGGGTACCAGTGGTAGCTTTAGTTTGAGGCTCACACCTGCTAGCGCATTCCTCTATAGAAATGTCACTTTCACCGGAAGCATTTGAGTAGCATGCCTTTATTGGGGAATGGTGTGAGAGGGAAAGCAATTATTTTGACAGGGTTGGAGAGAAGAGCAACATGAGGAAAGTGAAGGGCATTTTCAAGGGTCTTTCAATGTTAGTCCATGAAGCAACTCAACATTGTTTAGTCCATCTTCCCTCACCTCCTTCTCTAGCAAGAAAAACAATATGCACCGGCATCTCATGGTTCCTCTTAAAGTTGGAGCCACAGAGGGCGATGCCTAGATGTGGCCTAGCCAGGACCACAGAGGAGGGCTTCCAGTCTTCCTGCCTCCAACACTCCTTTAACAAAGCCCTAATGTTTTACTTCCTAAACCACCTCATACCACGACAGCCTCAGATGTTAAGCTGCCAATTACTAAACACTCTTTTGTAATTTATTTACTTGTATATTTACATATTTTCTCACTTCCTAAAGGCACCCACCACCTCAGTTGGGCTAGAGAGGCCTGAAACACTGCTTTGGACCCTTGAGCTGCCGGTTGGAGCTCTGGTGGCCCCGTTAGCTGTGGGACCTGCTGCATTTAAAGTCCTCTTTCACGTGCACAGAATTCAAACACAGGCAGATTGAAAGGTTCTCTTCTCTCTGTCTGTCTCCTCCTCTCTTGTTCTTATGAAAATCCCTAAACTTTCTTGTTCTTCTTATTTAACCAATGCTTTTTAAAATGTTCCCGTTCGGTGTTCCTTGAATTTCTAGACAACCTCAGTCCACTCTGAGGGTGTACCCCTTTGATACTTTTGTCCTAAGCTGTGCCATGATTTTGTGTCTTCATTGCACCAGGCCTTTGCCCATCTTTCACGGGAGTCCTTTCCCAGCTTCTCAAAGAGCACCCAGGGAAGGCCTGCTGCTGTTTTGAGCCCCTCTCTCCTTTTCACTCAGCAAGCTGGAGGATCAGAATTTCACCTGTCAGAGCCTGCCCTACCTCTTAACAATCAACCTTCAGCTTCTCTGGAATTGGCCAAACTTTTCCTGATTTTTTTTTTTTGAAAACTGTTTTCCCAAAAACAGAGGTTATATCTGATGTCCAATATGTTCATTTCCTAACATGATTATTCAGTGATGCCTAGGTCACACTTTTCTGAAGTTCCCATTACACGGAGATCTAACCTGAATCGTTGTTATTATTCAGAATTAAGATCAAGTGCCGGTTCCTTTGCTGCCACTACGAAGTAAGGAAAGCACCAAATTGAAGAAAGTTTCCTCATGCAGCAAACGCATTAAGCAGCAGGCCGAAAGGATGATGCTCCCTGTCAGCGACGGTTTGCCAGTCAACTGAAGAGACGCGCACTTCCTTTTCCCTGAGGTGACAGGGTTGCCAAATGTGCTTCCTCCTCAGTAATGGTTTTATGACTTGTTTTCATTTTATTGTCTCCCAAGTGGTCTCAAAAATGCTTCCATGTAAAATTTCACAGAATCACAGACTTCTAATAAAAATAGCTCAGAGGTTGGGTTAGAAGAGCTTACTGTATAAAGCCACTCTTGCCTCTTTTGTACGATGGGAGTAGAAATACTTTCTGTACAGGAATGTGGGGAGCATTAAGCAAGCCAATGACAGGTAAGGAGCCACATAAGTTGGGGCATGTTTTCTCCAAATGTTTGCAGTTGTTTTTACTGAGTTTGTTTGGTACCAGGATCGAACTCAGGACCTTGGATGTGCCAGGCAGGCACTTGTGCCACTGAGCTATATTCCCAGCCCCTATTTTTACTGAGTTACGATTACTCTGCCTCTTCAATGAAATACGTCTGTAGAATGAGCTACCCCTCTCCTTTACGACATTCCAGAGCTGAATCCTACTGTATGACTATGGTAAAACCAGTTACCTTTCTATATTAGATTGTCAAGGTCTCATTGTTGATTAGACCTAACTGGTAATGCGTTAGGCAATTAACAAAGGCAAGCATCCAATTTACAGATAGTGTCTTTTATTGTGGAATACTCTATACCAGACATACACCAGAATCAGGTTTCAGGTGTTCAGTAAATATTACCTTTTCCTCTTTACTCTCTTTGCCTAACTACAATTAAGGTATACGTGAGAAAATTCACTAGCATTCAATACCTGATTTCTGTCTCCAGGTAGGAAAAGCTGATATAGTTCATCAACCAATGAGGAAAAAATGAAAAAAATCAGTTGCCTAGCATACAACTTATACTTACAAGCTTAAAACCTTAATGTTTACCCTTAAATATCTTTATTAAGACACACATCACATACTACCATGGTATTTACAGTTTTAAACTGTGTGTTTCAATGGGTTCATTCAGCACAGTAGGTACAGCCATCACCACAAAGTAAGTCAGGAATATTTTCTTCACTCCAAAGGAAATCCTATGCCCATCGACCCTGACAGCCATTTCTCATTTCTCTTTGACTTTCCACTTCCATGGTCCTAGTCAACTACCAATCTTCTTCTTCTAGATATTCGTAGGACATTTGTATAGTCTAAATATTTCATATTAATGACATCATGCAATCTGTGGGTTTTGTGTCTGGTTTTGACTTCTTTCATTTAGCATAGTATTTTCAAGTTTCATCCATATCATAGCATGTATCAGTACTTCATTCCTTTTTTTCCTTTTATTTATTCTTATTTTATGAAAAAAACCCTAAAATTTCATAATAAATTAGTAAGAGAATAACAGTAGTTACTACACTGTATGTTGTTATTTTCAAAGAAGTTACTCAGAGTACAAGACAACCCCAAAAAATTCTTACCAAAACAAAAAAAAAACCATTAAAATTTTCTTTTCAATGAACTGAGATAAACCGGTGGTATAAATGAAACAAATTAGCATACATTTCAAAATATTTGTGAAACAATGGAATATGTAACTTGGGGAAGTGTTTAAACTTCTGCCTACCTCCTATTTATAGCTCTTCATTTCAGTGTAATATTCCTTTGGATGGACATATCATGTTTACCTATCTATTAAT
Source organism: Cuniculus paca (assembly GCA_004365215.1). NCBI lineage: Eukaryota > Metazoa > Chordata > Mammalia > Rodentia > Cuniculidae > Cuniculus > Cuniculus paca. The sequence goes on along the minus strand of RJWT010003578.1, from coordinate 9,417 downwards.
CAGTTTGGTGTGGTTCTGATTTGGGGCTATAATGATTAATGTTGCTGTGAACATTTATGTACACAGTTTTGGGGAGATGAATTTTTTTTAGCTTCTTTTAGGTATATACCAGGAAATAAAATTGCTGGCTCCTATGATAATTCCATCTAACACTGTGAGGGACTATCAAACTATTTCTAAAATGAGTGTGCCATTTTACAGTCTCACCAGCAAATTTGTGACAGTTTTAGTTTCTCTATATCTTATCGACACTTGTTATTGTCTTTCTTTTCTAATTTAGTCATTCTGGTTTTGTGAAATATTTTCTCATTAGAGTTTTGATTTGGATCTATGTAATCTCTAATGATAGTGAACATTTGTCATGTGCTTATTGTGCGCTTGTTTATTTTCTTTAAAGAAATGTTTATTCAACTTCTTTACCCAGTTTTATTGTGAGTTTTTGGAGTTTTAAGAGTTCCTCATGTATTCTTGATACCAGCTCCTTACAGATATACTATATTTGACTGCTAATTTACCTTCATTCTGTGTATTACATTTACACTTACCTGATTGTATTATTTTCGGCACAAAGTTTTGTCTGTTATGATGTTATTCAACTTGTCAATTTTTTCTTTGGTTGCTTTTGATTTTGGTATTACATCTAAGAAACCATTGTCCAATCCAAGATCACCAAAACTTGCACCTATTTTTTCTTCTAAAAGTTTTATAATTTTAGCTACTAAATTTTGATTTATGATACACTTTGAGTTGATTTTGTGATATAAGGCAGCCTCATGTTGTTCTTTCACATGTGGCTATATAGTTGTCCCAATAGTACTTATTGAAAAGGTTTTCATTCTTTATTGAATTTTCTTAGTACCTTGTTGAAAATCAACTGATCAGCAATGGAGGGTGCTGATTTGTGTTTGGATGTCCCCACAAAGCCTCATGTGGTCATGGGGGGAGGGCAGGCCTTTTGAAGGTGGCTGCATCTAGCATTTGTGATTGGTTGATTATCTAGTGCTGCACCCATCCAGGGGCAGGTAGCTGGCATACGATGTAAGGGAGGGAAGTAGATGTGCTTTCCACCATGAACAGCTGCCCCTGTGCCATGCCACCCTGCCTTGGAGTCAGCTGGTTATGGGCTGAAACCTCCACAAACTGCAAGCTAAATAAATCTCTGCTTCCTTAATTTTGGGTGTTGGGTATTTTGTCCCAGCAACAAGGGAAAAGTAACCAATGCAGGGTGTTATATTTCTGCACTTTCTTTTTCTTCTTCTTTTTCATGCTTTCTTTCTTCTTCTTCTTCTTCTTCTTCTTCTTCTTCTTCTTCTTCTTCTTCTTCTTCTTCTTCTTTTGTTCTAGGGATTGAACTCAAGTTCTTCACAATGAGCTACACTATCCTCCAACTTTGTCTTTTTTGTGGGGAGGGTACCAAGAATTGAACTCAGGATCTTGTGCTTGCCAGGCAGGCACTTGTGCTGCTGAGCTATATCCCTGTCCCCAACTTTGTCTTCTTTTTCAAAATTTAGGGTTTTTTTTAATATTTCATATAAATATTATGATCACTTTTTCCAACTCCATGAAAAAAACTATTTAGGTTTTTATAAGGATTATGTTGAATCTGTAGGTATCATGAAGTAATGTTATCTTAGCAATATTAAGTCTCCAATCTATGAACAGAAATTCCTTTTCATTTATTAAGATCTTCTGAATTTCAACAGTGTCTTACAGCTTTCTATGTGTAAGTTTTTTCTTCTTTTGTTAAACTTATTCCAAAGTGTATTACTCTTTTAAGTTGAAAATATATTCTTTATTTCCTTTTCAAACTGTTCATTAATACTGCATAGAAAGATGATTTTTATGTAGTTGTATAGAAAGATAACTGACTTTTATGCATTGATCACATATCCTGAAAACTTACTGACTTCATTCATTACTCTGAAGAATTATTAGTGGAATTCATGGGAGTTGCTATATACTGGATCATATCATCTGCGAACAGAAATAATTTTATTTCTTTTCTTCCAACTCAAATGATGTTTATTTTTCTTCTCCCAAGGGCCTAGCTAAAATGTCCAGTGCTGCATTGAATGAAAGCAGTGTGTGGGGAGCCATTGAAGCTGGAAACTGACCACACGTGCAATGGCCAGGGCATAGGCATCCAAAGAGGGAAGAGCGCCTGGGGAAAGCCACTTGAAGAAGCTGCCTCACTTCAGAGAACACCTAGCCCCAAGATAATGAGAACAGCGGGTTGCTAGGACAACAAGGTGTCGTGAGACAATAAGTTGCTGGAAGGTTTAAGTGAAGGCCCCTGCAGTGAAGGGGCAGTTCCTTCCCTACCATCCAGAGAGTAAGGGCTCCACCTGAGCCCAGCTTTGTGTCTTCTTTATTTTCTCATCCTCTTGCAGTCCTTCACCCAAGGAACCTCAAATTCTGCAGTCGGTCGTGGCAGTGGTGAGAGCAAACATTTTTGTTTTATTTCTGATCTTATGGTGAAAGTACCCGGTCTCTCACACTAAGCACGAAGGTAACAACCTTTATGAAATTGAGGAAGGCACTATATTTCTAGCTTGGTAGTGTCTTTTTATGAAAGTGTGGGATTGTGTCAAATGCTTTTATAGATATAATTTTGCATTTATTGAGATGATCCTGTTTGTGTTTCCTCCCTTTATTCTATTAGCACAATGAATCACATTCCTAGGATAAATCCCACTTGAGTGTTGATGGATTTGTTTTGTTAGTATTTTTTGAGAATTTTTATATCTATGTTCCTAAAGAATATTGACCCAACTTTGCCTGGTTTTGTTAACAAGAGTGATTATAAAATGAGTTCATAAGTGTTCTAACAACTTCTTCTTTTTCTTCTTCTTCTTCTTTCTTCTTCTTCTTCTTCTTCTTCTTCTTCTTCTTCTTCTTCTTCTTCTTCTTCTTCTTCATCTTCCTCTTCTTTGAAGAGTTTGTAAAGAATTGTACTAATTCTTCTTTTGTCATTTATTAGCATTGGCTCCTAAAGCCACCTGGGCCTGGACTTTCCTTAGTGTGAATTTTTAGAATTATGAATTCATAGTCTGTACTTGTCTTAGGTCTATTAAGTAAGGTTTTCTATTTTTAAATCCATTTCATAAAAATTTGTCATTCTTCAACTATTTTTTATAGCTACTAAGTTGCTTAATCCCTCACCACTTAGCATTTATTTAATATGTTACTGTTCATTTCTCTTGTTATTTCAGATCTCTTCAACACAGATTTTATTTGTAAACTGGAATAAATGTTTTATTATATGCCACACAAATTCACATACACATCCATTCACACACATGTATAAACATCTTTGCAACTCTGCTTAATTATTTCTGTTTATGTCCCTCAGAAGGTGGGGGTGACATGGCTATGTATCTCCATTTGGAGCACAAGGTCCAATTTGGTCTAACTTTTGTAGCACCAGGAAATTGGTAGAACCAACATCTGTTTAAATGGGAGCTAATCTTTTAAAGCTGTGATCTAGGTTGTCTCTTAAAATTCATTTTACATTTATGCTTTGCAAACAGTCACAAAATATGGAATTTATGTAATAATGTAGGTTGCAAAAAATCCCATATCAAAGAACTCATTTTTTCATTTTCTTTATTGTTAGTTCATTTATTCTTATTTTTAATATTCTTCAGGCATACTCAGAGGCAAAAAGAAAGAAGGATAACTTGGTTCCAAGAATTATAGTTCACTGCTTGGATGTTTTAGGAGCTCTCCTCATGAAAGTCAGACCTCTTAATATTGTTTTATTGAGCAACAGTCTACTACTTTAAAGGCTAAGCTCACACAAGATTAACACATATGACATAAATTTAAGCAGCTCATATTCATTGGTATTAAATTAACCCGAAGAAGAATCTGTGTTCTTTCTAGATTTGGATGATTCAGTTGTCTGCAAGTTTCCTTCCAGAGTCATAAAAATTAAAGGCAAAAGAATGGCCTTCTTGCTTTTGCTTTTCGTTGAAAGAACAAACTGCATACTTAACTTTTACCACAGCAAAGGAAGCAAAAAGAAGCTTCCTTATTTTTAAACATAGCACTAAACTCCAAAGGAACATTCTGTCTGTCCTATGACCATAAATCCACTTACCTAGCAATTCTGTTCCAGCTTTTGCACCGGGGCTCCAGGACTCTCAACCACCTCTGTTCTTCAGTTCTTCACCAAAGCACGAGGAAGAGGGGCTCATGCCAGGCCATCTAGTCTTTTATTCCTCTAATCAAATTCAAAGAACTTCCCCAGCCAAAAGAAAATACAATGTGGATTTTGATTTTTCCTATAAGTCTTTCCATTTGGCATTACTAAGCCTTGGACATTTTCAGTACACATGCCACAACCGATTGATCAGAATGTGAAGTAAAAGGGTCTGATTGTGGCTGCCCATTTTTATCTCAAGTCCTTTCCTTTCTGGTTGAATCTTTGAAACACGATTTGTGAGATTATCAAGCTGATTTCTCTCTGGGGTGGTTAAATTTGACTGTGTTCACTTGATTGGTTTGGAAACCACCCAGGGTCAGGTGGAGCTTGCCTCTGGGTGCATCGTGGACCTACAACCTCGGGTATCATATCTGGCCCCTCATCCTTTCCACTTCGTCCTTCTGCTCTGCTGCCTGGTGCCATGAGGTAAGCAGTTTTTCTCCACCTTTCCCTTCCACCATGCCTTTTCTGCCTGGAAGTCAGCCAACCAAGGACTGAAACCCAAAACCCGTGAGCCAAATTAAACCCCTCCTCCTCTAAATTGTAGGTGTTGGGCATTGTGTCTCAATGAGAGGAAAGCTGATTAATACCTTCTTTCTGTTATTTTTAATTTTGAAAGCTTTTCATAATAAATGTGTATGAGATTACTTTATTCCTGCAACTTCTCAGGTGTTTCTCCCTTTTTGTTGACCCTTTTCCCATTCTTAGTTGTTGAAAGTTAGCTTTCTGCCCAAGGATCTTTCAGGGTCATTGTCTGTTTCTAGCCCAGGGATAAGCAGGTGCTGGGGTGAATGCCCACGGGGATGGCTGTACCAGTACCCTTTTCCCATTCTCCCACGTTTGGTGCAGAGGACACCTTTCCTCCTGCAACTCTGGACTACATTGCCACTTGTTGACCTTTATAACCACCTTGCACATAGTGAATTTCATCATCCTTTCAGCTGCTCACTCTTGTCTCTCTCAGCTCTTTGGAAAGAGGAAGAGAGGATCTTGCAAATGCAGGAAGGTACATTTAAATGCATTTTATGGTTCTTGCTTTGCCCAGAAGTAGCAAAGAGATGAAACTTTTTTATGGCACTGAAGATTGAACCCAGCGTCTTTACAAGGAGCTATATCTCCTTCCCTTTTAAATTTTTTAGTTTGAGACAGGGTCTTGCTAAATTGCTAAATTGGCCGATCTGTGCTCAAACTCACAATCGCCTTGCTTCAGCTTCCCAAAGTGCTGGGATTACAGGCACGTACCACCATGCCAGGCTTGAACTTTCCTTAGGCACAAATCCAACCATGAAGGCTCCCCCTGGTGAACTGCTCACCACCTAAAACCTTATCTCCTAACACCAGCTCATCAGGGTCAGGACTCCAACTTCAGAGTCAAAGGGAGAGCAGGAAATTGGGTTGGGCTTGAAAAGGATGACCCTGTGGAGGAAAGTGCCTCCGGAGGGGGTGGTGGGGTGTGTCGGGGACAGGTGAGGCAGGTATGTTACGCACATTGTCTAGAACAAGCTGGCCAACTGGGTACAGCAGATGTTAAAAGCATCAAGTTCGCAGACGCTAGAAGCATGGTGCGAGCAGACTGCGTGTGCAAGCGCGCCTGGCACTTTCCTTACCACCCAGAAGCCCAAATTGCAATAGACGTCTCTTACAGCACCTTAAATGGATTGACTTTTTCCACTAGGATCTGTTCTCAGAGACTTTGCAGGTTCCTCCCTCCTATCAAACCTTATCTGTAAATACAAGGTAACTCATCTTAGAATTTAGTTACAGCAGTAGATTGATCTGTGTCAGTGTGTTAATGCCACAGAGGAGGATGCTCATGCATCTCAGTGACCCTGGGAACACTATCTCAACCCAGAGTTAGTGGCGGGATCCTGGGAATTGAACATAGTTGAACAATAGGTATTGTAAAAACCAGAGGTGTTTGAAAAGGGAGAACAAATTTGTAGAGCTGTGTATCATGAGGTCGACAGTTGCCTGCTGCCCTCCTGGCTCCAGCTATATAATTTTTATCATCATTTGGAGTCTGCCTGATGCAGGGACAGGGAGGCCTCAAGAGGACTCAGCTTGCCTGCAGTTTGAGGACTTGAATAATTTTTCACCTTGTGTCCTTGCAGAAGGGTTAAATCCCTTGTGGGTCCTGGCTTGCGGGAAAAGCTCCTCTGTGACTGACAGGTTTACACGCACTGGTAATTCTGGTCCCGGGTAACAGCTTACCAGTTCACCAGGTAAACTCAGGCTTTCCTTGTCTCAGTGGGAAATTTCACTACAGGTGAAAATTGAGTGTACCATAGAGGTGGTTTCTCACCACCAAAAAAGAAAAAAAGAATCCTACTTGGGAAAGAAAACACCAAAACCCAAAACCGCTTTTCCTTTTCATAAGCAATTTTCAGCCAGAAAGGAAAAGCAGTTTTATTTTTTGCAAACCCACAAAAATGTGATATTTGCCAGTGAGGAAATCACATTTGTACAACTGTATTAAAGATTTAAAGATGTTTCCCTCATTCAGACAAATGAGAGAGTTTTACAGGCAACTGCTTCAGGGGCAGAGGTGATAGGCAATGTTTTTACATAAAATGAAATAGTCCTCCTTGCTTTGGAAGTAGCAATTGTCCTGCAAACATGTACTAATAAAAACTTCAAAAAGGGAAATACTTTAAAACGTGGACTCAGAGCCCTCTCTATTATCTGTGTGGCTGTCTCTCTGTTACCTTGCTATTTACGTGCCACTAACTGAGGCTCATGGAGGGGCCCTGTTGATCACACTTAGAGACTTTTTTTAGTTAATTGTGTTAGCCTTAAACTGTGGCTTGAAAAACTGGCATTAAAGCTTGTGTATGATAAGGTCACTTTTGCAAAAGACATGAGAATGGCAGATGCATCCTGGAGGAAATGAGCATAGGCAAGGCCTGGTTCTCTTGTCGTTTTATTCTGCAGGGTACCTCCGGGCAGTCACCTCTGGACCCGCAGTGGCTGGGTGAGCAACCCTGGTCTTCGAGGTCCCAGTCTTCTGGCAGGAACCGTGGCTCTGCAGGACTGAGACCATGAGACAGGCTGTAGCAAACCCAGAGCTGCAAGCTAGAGAACCTGGGGGGTGAGGATTGTGCTTACTCCTCTGAGTACCGTGGAAAGTGGCAGGATGGACCCCCAACACATCATGATCAACATGAGTCGCATATCAGGCCCTGACCAGCGCTTGATTTATTTATTTCCTTATGTACTTCTTACTTATTTTTGTAGTACTGGGGACTGAATTTGGGCTCTTTGCATGCTAGGTGAGCACTGAATCACTGAGCTATATCCCCAGCCGTTTCTGTTGACCCAGTATTTTAAAAATTGGAACTACCTCCTCTTTACCACTAGTGACCTCTTCAGAATTTGTCTATTAGGGAGGTCCTTAACCTGCCTGCCTTTTAAAATATGCATGCCTTTATCTATTCTCAACCCTGAGCTCCTTTGTCTTGAGAAGGTGCCTCTCGAACATAGTGCACAGCTCTTCTACCCTCCTATTTGCATGAACACTGGTGAGCGGCAGACAGAAGGTTCATCACGGTGAAGTTAATCCCTAGCAGTCTAAGCCAGGTGAATAACAGAGAATTTATAATACTCTAACTTGTGGGTATCATGATGATATCCACTAGAGTCCTTACGTAAACAAAGCAAATGCATTTACATACCAATGTATGATATAACAGGATAATGGGCATTTGATATTGTTGTCTCTTGGGTATCTCTGAAAGATTGATCAAGATTCACCCACCATACCAAACTCCACAGATACATTCCACATATAAAATGTCATAAAATGTGCATGTAACTTGCACACATCCTCCTGCATACTTTCAACCACCTCAGGATTACTGATAGCACTGAATACAATGCAAATACATGTATATATAAATAGATGTTATATTTCCTTGTTTAGGGAATAATGACAATAGAAAAGTCTCTCAGGTTCAGCACGAAGGCAGACACTTTTCATCTGTGGTTGCTTGAGTCTACAGAGACAGAATACCAGGGTCTGGGGGTTGAATTTAGCACTAAATTGCTGCTGAGAGTCTGTGCAGCTCCAGCCACAAACAGCTCCACAAACTCGGCACATGGAGCACCTCGTCAGTCTGACACAGGGGTATAGCCCTGCCTGAAGGAAGATACTGGACAGCAAATCACCCACCATGCCAGTCCAGCGTTACAGAGAGCCAAGGGCCAGGTGGCTGCCAGGAAGCAGTTATCTTTGTCCTCTCGGTCACTGTGCAGAAGCCGATGGAGAAGCTGGGTCAATGAGCACTGTGGTCAACCACACGCTCGAACCTGCTCCTGTGCCAGGCAGACCTAAGTGCCTGGCGGTTGCTTCTCAGGCTAAATTCCAACCCACTTCCTGATCCTTTCCAGCAACCCCTACAGACCCTGTCCCTTTCCCCTTCCTTGTGTGGGCTACAAAGTCCTCAGTGTCTAGTGATGGGCACTAAAGCTCAGCTGTGACATCAGGGGACATAACTCAGTCAATTTTGAAAGAAGAATTCCAATAGAAAGTGGGGCTGAATTTCTGGCAACTTGGAGCTCTACTGTTTGTGTTTGCTACAAGGACATCAATTACAGTCTGCACAGATTCTGTGTTAGTCAGCATCACTAGGACATCTGAGATAATCAGCTTAAAAGAAAGAAGGTTTATTTTGGCTCACAGTTTCAGAGGTATCAGTCCATGGTTACTTGGCCCCCGTTTCTGGCCTGTGGTGTCACAGTAATTCATGGTGAAAGTGTGCGGTGGAGGTGTATTCGCCTCATGATGGCCAGGAAGCAGAGAGAGGGAGAGACAGGAAGGGGCCAGGCTCTAAAACCCGCTTGCAGGGCATACCCTAGGGACCCTACTTCCCCCTACTCAGCCCCACTCCTAAGGTTGCATTATTTTCAATAGCACCAGAGCCTGAGGACCAAGCCTGTAACACCTGGGCCTTTGGGGCACTTTCAAACCATAGCAGACTCCAAGTTTCATCAGTCTGTGTGAAGGACGTCACCACCTGAGCAGCAGCCACAACGGCTGCCCCAGTCCTTGCCGGCTTGTATGTGAACTACAGCCTCCTAAGCAGTCCTGTTGCCCAGTCTGTTGCCCAGTTAATCTCAAATGCCTGGCCACCCGCCTGAGTGTACTCGAGACCACTGTTGCTATGGCTTCAAGGCCTCCCCTCTGCCTGCTCCCCGACACATCCCCCGGCCCC